>VOMN01054686.1:0-30065 GCA_014899125.1 Orchestia grillus
ATTGCATCACAAATAACAAAGTTAGCAAACACGCGAGAAGGTCCCCTGAAGGTCACTTCACCGTATACGAACTGCTTTCATGGATGCGTCGGATACTTTTTGAAATGTCGATTTGATAATTAGGCCGTAATCTTAGTAAGAGTTTACTTACCATTTATTCATAATCCACATTAGTATTCAGCGTACAACAATAAATCAGAAACCGATTACTTTAATCTTGTATCCTTTGGGGAAATAGCTTTTTTACCATTTATTGAATGTATATCGCACTCACTGTGCATAAAATTTTATAGGAAAAATTGGGTTAATATTGATTTTGTGTAAATATTATGGGGTTGAGGGACCCCATTCCCCATTACTAAAATTTGATTACGTTTCTCTCGCGTATCTAGGATAAATAGAATTTTTACCATGTATCGGATATTTATTGTACGCACTGTGCGTCAAATCTGATGCGAAATATTCTGTAAATATTGATTTGTGTTTCATAGGATTCATATGTTTATACACGTTCAAAAAACTATAAATCATGTTTATATCCTAAATGTGGTTACCATTTATGCATTGCTGAAAAATAGTACGAAATGGATTTTATCACCTAAATTCAGTAGATTTCGCCGCTATTCATTATCCAGATCTGAAAATTTCGATAAACTTCACTTCCGCCTATGGTTGGATTAGGGGTGATATATATTTTTTCATTGAGGGACTGATGCAGAAATCTAAGACCGAAATTAGTGTAAGAAGGGACTAGAATGCATCCAGTGTAAGAAAATATCTGAAAAAAACCTGAAAAGTTAATTTGCTGGTAGATTAAGAAGTAAAGGTATAAAAGGAAATGAAGTAATTTATTAGAAACGTTTTGTGAAGTTGTCTCTGAACTTGTCCAAAGTGAATAATTGGAAGCGAATGATTGTGTCGCGGTTAAAAAATTTATAAAATTATAAGCAAATAAAAATGTACAATACATGCGTGAAACCGGAAGCTCACATTTTAAATGTTCGTTGAAGCATTACCATTTACGAACATTCATATCCTAAAAAACAGGCACCTAGACATGGAAAACAATTTCTTAGATTAAACTTTTTTTTCCATTTCCATTGTTGATTTTGTCCAATTAATTTCTAATGTATGACATTCAGTAAACAGTTTGATGGTATGCATTTTCCACTCAATAAAAATATAAGGGCTATTAAAAATTTGGGTTATCCGTGAAATTTTTTTCTTCTTACAGTCACAAAATGGCAGCCCTGCGACCACCCGCCAGTTCTCCACTTCCCGCTCTACACAACATTCCGCAAGACATGAGAGCTCTCTTCTGGAGCACGTGTGCCGCTGTTCATTTGGCACCAATGACAACCCGATCCGTTTTAAACTATGAATGCGTGGACAAAGCAGCTGGTGAAAGCTACAGAAACTTTGCAGAGATGATTAGAGGTAAAGAAATTTCCGATGAGCAGTGGAAAAAATGGTGTAACTTTTTAGCAAACCGTCTACAAACAGAAAAGAGTTCATGCACAATGGACATGACAGGACTCTCGCGTCTTTTTTATATTCTTTGTGCTGTGAGGAAAGAAAGTGAGGTAACCGTCGAGAAAAGTAGGCTGCCAAATACGTACGTTCAAGAACATCTGGTCGACGCTTGTGTACAAACTGATGCAATACCGGTGCTCAGGCCAGTCACTGATGCTGCACTCATAGATCGACCATTCGAAACAGGAAAAATGAGAAGAACCCAAGCTAGGAATATTAACGAGACAGAACAGTCATCCACCTCCTCTTCGATGGCAAATGCAAATAATAAATTAGTTAGGAACGTGGCTGTCCAAGCCCGAGATATTTCTTGGGTCGTGGGCAAAGTGAAAGTTGTGAAGGACCTAAGAAATAGCATTGTACACGAGGACATAAGAGCCAAAAACCATGCAACATATGGGAAGGTTGAATTAGCCTTGAGAGAACTCATACATGAAGCTGGGGAAACTTACTGTCTATCTCAAGAACAAGTAGGTGAAATGGGCAAGAAACTGGATGATGAAATTAGTCGCCTCTCAGCAATGGATAACTCAGCCATACCATACATTTGCGCTTCTCTGTTGAGTCATGGAAGAGATAAAACAAAGAAGCTATGGGAAACACGGTTTTCACATGAACAACTACTCTTTGACTCTGACAAAGTCCAACGACAGGCTGTGTTCCAACCTCTCGAAATAATGTTAAGAAACGAAGAGAACAGAAGTGTGCTTCCGTACAGTCAAATGTTTGAAGGTGCGGAGCAGTACATCATCGTCACTGGTGTTGCTGGATCAGGAAAAACTACCCTCCTTAAAAATTTAACACTTCAATTTTTTGGGCTGAATCAAACGAACACTGACTTCCTAAAACTCTTCAGTGTTCTCATTTACGTTGACTGTAGGGAAAGGACTGCGACAACTCTAAGTGACGTTCTTGAATATCAGCTTGAAGAACAGTGCGCAGAGTCAACGAAAGAAGCAGTTCTCAATGCTCTTCTTCGCTTGGACACTCTTTTTCTCGTGGATGCCTTTGATGAGGCGAACAAAAAATCCATGGCAGTTTTGCAAGAACTTCTGAATAAAGCTTGGAGGAGCAGCTGCCGGATAATTATCACGTCTCGACCACAGGCTGCGAATACCCTCAGCCAGCTACTTTCACAGAACAATGCGACCTACACTGAGTACGAGATCTTACCACTTACTGAGCTTGATGACCAACTGGAGTTTTTGAAAAAACACGAGGATTTCTTGGGAGACCATCAGACAAGCGATGCTCTGCAAAAGTGCTTCTCTGAACTCAGTTCACAGGTACGCAACATGTTCACTGAGCCCGTCAATCTTGTGTTGTTTTGCCATCTGTACAGACATGTGCCCGATAGAATATCGCATTTGAAAACTCCTAATCAAGTCGCCCTGGAAATATTTTTTCTCTACAAAACTCTCATCGAAAAAAAATTGAGTGATTCAGGTCACACAAACCAAAGCGCCATCATTGACAAGCAGTTTCTTGTAATTGGTAAATTGGCCTTGCAATTTCTTAGGGAAGACACCTTAACAATCACTGAAGACGAATTTTTCGAGCTTCAAGAATCATGTGACGCAACGCTGGTGCAAAACGAGGGGCATGCCATACAGGATTCACGTGCTATCCTGTCTGTCGTGCTCAAGACCCACAGATCATTTGCCAGAGGAGGCCAAGTATCCTTCACATTCCATCACAAAAGTATCATGGAACGGTTCGCGGCAAGATACGCAACAAAGCAGCTCAAAGACACAAACTTCTCAATTCGACGCATCTTGGGCGTTCCGGCTAACGAAAGCAAAAGGTGAGTGTAAGGCCTGCAGTCTGAGGCGCCCGCCATTCAAAGAACCGCGAGGAGGACTCAAAATTTCATTAAAATACGCTGAAATTTTCTTAATTGTTTACTTGAATTTTCTGTTTTTAATTGCTGTTTAGGTATCAGAGATACGAAGTCCCAAAAAATTAATTAACATTATCTTTCACAGATGGTTGATAATTTGACCTTGATTATTTTTGTTTCGCCCAGAAGACCTTCTAATACCCTATAATTTACTCATTCAGGCCTTTATTCATGTCAAGAGATTTCAGAAATTTTTTTAAATTCTATCGATGTATCAGCAAATTCATCTTCAGTCACCTTTTTTCTCACCTCCTTGTGTTCCTTTTTAGTTTCCACTTTTGCATTTCATGTCCAACTATTAATTTTAATAGGTGTTTAAGAACTAAGTCAACGCTTGCATCAATTTTCTTAGTGTTAATAATGCGTACAGGGAGTGGAATAATGTTTCGAGTTATTTACGAATGCTCATGTCAAATTCGGCTTTGTTGCATGTGTAAATATTTTAATAACTATTCTTCTTGATATACGTCAGTTATCTCAAGGCTTACTGACTAAAATGAGTGAAATAGGCAGGGTCGTCTTAAAACTTTATCTCACGAAAAAACAATGCCCGTTAGGTTTCATTAATTGAAATTGTCATGATACGCTTGTTACTATATAAAAATACATTTTGACAGTTAAGAGACGTAAAATATTTAATGGAAACCGTAAACCTTTTGACGAGCTGCCCATACATGCGAGGCGATCAAAGTTGCTTAGCCAGAGTGAGGAAGAAGCTCAAAAATGCATGCAGAAATGGCCTCAGACTTTGATGTAGATAGGCAACTAGTATTGAATACTTCCATTTATGTTTTCAAGTTATCTCTATCAAAGATGTACAAGCGCTACACGTTGAAATTCGAAATTAATTAATGATTTGTTACAAAGTTTCTGTGAACAAAAATTGAGAAGAATACCCTCACGTATAAAACCGTTTTCTAATGTCAGATCAATTTAAAAAATGTATGGCAAAAATTTCAGAAACATTATAGGTTACAGAAGAACCACTCTCATTGCCTCGAATGCCTCATGTGGTAAGTAATTCATAATTTGATCTGATTACCCCTTAATTCATGTGAATTATAGCATATATTGATATCGTAGAATTTGAACTCGTAAAACAACATCTGGCTCGGCTGCTCACCCTTCTTTGCTGATTAAAATTCAGGTACATCTTCAAGTGACAAGTTATTGAAAGTTTTCATAGATCAATACATGATCATAAGAAATGCCAAACTTGCTCGATCTAAAGTATGTGCCGTTAAAATAGTCCTCTTTAGCATAGGAAGACATTCAATATAGCCATGCTTCGGTGAATAAGTAGGGTTATATCCTGATAAACAAAATGTGGTATTCAAGTGGTTCTTTTTTACGCTTCATCATCACCCACCAAATAAAATCTTGACTCAGACCCCTAAACCAGTCTCGGCTATAGGTTAGGATATTTTAATCATAATCTGGAAATATCTCTTCATTTTTCTCAAGAAGTTAACTTTGATCCGTACATCGATTTTACATAAATTTCCGTCATTTATTTAGCCAAAGTATTTTTAGAAACAGTCCTTCACATTTCTGCAGGACGAAGTTTCCTCTCAGTCAACAAAATAGTGAAGTAATGTCAGAGCTATATTCTGGTGATTCGGAACGTACACATTTACAGTCACAGTACTCTACTAGAACCCCTTGAATGTGCTTGGTGTTTTCTTGAGTCTGATTTTTTACGCAAGGTATCATCTCTCTTTAACATGTACGTGAGTTTTTTTAATACACTCTTGCTTTGAAGACTAGCTGAAATTTTGCTGACCCTTGTGTAACTCAATGGTATGTTTTTGCTGCGAACTCTAGCGTGTAATTCGAACTGAAAGAGAACATAAAGAACAATGTCAATATCTTCTTCAAAAATTTGGTTAAAAACACGGAGAAAAATGGTGGTGGTGGAATTTTCAGCCTAAGACATTTGTTTTTATCTATACTCAAAACTCCAGCCCGTGTTAGAAGTCGGCTCGAAGCAGAGCTAAGCGAGTTTGTTAGGAGCATCACAGCTGTCCTGTTTTAAAAATGCACAAGTTTAAATTTTCCCTCACGCGCAAAATTTGTTCTTCATTAAAATTATGTTCAGTATTTAAACTTGTACAAGTGGATTACGTTCATGCTATTAATTCCTTGAACAAACATTCGTTTAATTGTGACGTATCTAGGGTTCGTTTAAAGAAATGCAAAAAAATAATGAAATCTAAAATAATTGATAAAATAATAAAGTGCTCACTATTGCGAAAAAAACAAAGATAAAAACTTAATTATATTGGCAGATAAATCATGAAAATTACATTAACGAACCCGATCGTCAAAGATTGAGAGGTCGCTTTATACCTCTCACATACATAAATGAGTNAGGTCACTATAAATAAATCGCTAGCAAAGGTCACACAGCATGTTGTTGGACAGGAGTCTAACATCGCAGACATCAAATTCAACAGTACAGCCAAAAATTAAACAATACAATTTACCTTGAGCTCCAACACATTCGCAATCACCTTTACCGTGAATCACTCACGCACCTTCGTTGACGGCTCCTTACTACACTGATGTGCCTAATTGATGACTCCTGCGTAGTGAGATGCTCATGTGGCTCCAGTCAGCTAAGGCTGCGTATTCTTCTGGGTACTGGCGCTGCTGACAAATTTCTAGGTATTAAGAGAAGTTTAGCGATAAAATAACTTTTAACAATTGGATGCTTCATGTTTTTATTTCTCTCAAACGAGGTATTCTGGCGCCTCATTTAACTGCGGCGATGTTGTCGACGTGCGTGTGGCTCCTGATGCTGCGGCTCGATGTCATAACTACTACTGACGATGTATTGTGATTCACGGTGGCTCAAGACTACGATCGTTACTTTTGAGACAGAAGATACTCGGAAAGAACTAGAACTCCCGGCTGGATGAATGTACGTGTTGCTGCTAGACGGTGTAGTCAATTGAGGGGAACTTAACTATAGGACAATATTGTATAAATTATCCGTGAACGTGGTAAAAAGTAATGCGTCGAAGATTGCTGCACTTGAACGCCTACAAGTCCACTGATTACTGAGGCACGTTCAAGTTCGTCCAAAGTGCGGGCCAGCCGCCTGCAAGGGCGTCCCGGTCCGAGGCCCTCCACCCGCCGCGCCCAAAATCAAGCTCCCCTGATGCTACGCTTGAGGATTCCAACTTTCTTAACTACCACGCCCTCTACTTCTTGGTTGGTGAATTTCAGTCCACTTGTTCTAAACTCTACTTCTAAGTCACGCTATCTACACCAGTCGTAATCCCTTGTAACCATTATGTCGCGACAAGTGTTCTAAGTCCCACTTACAGCTCTCTGATGAATGTGTTCCCTGTGCGAGTTGTCGAAAATGTCGCGGTTAAGCCCTCGACCACCCTCGAGGACCTTTCTATAAAGTAATTTCCTTCGAGAAACCCTAGACCCCACTTCACTCTGACATTTTTGGAGATTTATAGGTTGATCTACGAACGAGAGCTTTCTACCCATGAGAGTATGGTCAACGTCGCTTGTAAAGTCTAAGTTGTTTCTAGAGTTGCTTTTCCAAATTTCCTCAACAAAGTTCCTTACCAAGAAAATCCCATATTCCTAATTTCACCACACGTATTTAATAACTAGTAGACGCACTCGGCTCAAAATTGCGGGACAAATGATGTTAATTTCTCAAGACGCCCTGTTATTCACGGTAACTCTGACATGAAATAATATTTTCAGTATCACTGATACGAACTGCCTTTTTTGACAGTCTCGCTAATTAGGAATACAAACCCGGGAATTTTCTCCTATCTAAATTCCTGAGAACGTGTCAGAGAGACGGACGGACCAACCGAGCAAACAACACGGCTATTATTATACTATAGTCGGATGATAAAATTAATACGAATAACACATCAAGGAAACATTACATGTTATCAGTGAAGTCTCTGAAAATTCTTTGCTGAACTTTGATCCATTCATTGCATTAAGTTATTGACAATAAAGAATAGAATAAAATATCTTATTATCAAAATGTGGAATTATTTTCCTTGCCATAACATTGTGTGTATCACTCGTTATACAAAACCTGTTCCGATTTTTCTACTTACCTTCACGTGCTTAATTCATTCTTAATTCGGCACGCTGATACCCAACCGGTTATAACCTTTTGTGATCGATCTGACCGCTGTAAAACTTGACCAATAGGAGAAATAATCGACACTTTCACGTGACTACAACCAGATCCAGGTTATAGCTGCACGTCCAGTCAGGTCTCTCTTCGTTGTGAACAGATTTTCTTACATCACTCTGTTCGGAATTGTCAAAGGACTTCAAGTTGAAGCTCACGTCGCGAACTTTAAATCTGCTAAAACTTCGGAGTGATGAACCCTATAAATTGAGGGAAAAACGCTTCGCTTCGTTGACCCGAAAGTTTAACCCCTGGTGAGTGGTATTGTCATGGCCGGACACATGACTGAGCTCAGCGAGTACCTGAGCTCAATGTTAACTCACTTTCAGTGTACGGGACGGACAGTTTGGACGGCCATAGCGGCGGTCCTTCGCTGGCTATTTAGTCTCGAAGTGCAAGCCAGCTGAGCCCAATACTTCTTCTTCCAAGCATGCATTTCTTCTCCGGAGAGCATTTAAGGGCGTTATAGCGCCATATCGAGCAATTTGTGAGAGATTTACAGCATCATACGTCTCGGCGACAACATGGCCTGCCTTCTTGATTTTCAAGGGCTTACGTGGCAATAAGGGCCATGCTTTGAACAGAGGTTTTTCATCAGGTGAACGAAGGAGTACGTTATCTTGATGGGGTACTCTCGGTAGGAAATCATAGACCACTGCTTCAGGACATTGTTTGACAAACTCACGAGCCCTCAGTTTTCTCGTTACTTGTGCACCCGGTAAATGAATTTCATTGTTTTGTGTCCCACTCAACAGGCTTTTGGATAGATGTGCTGTTGAGGTCAATTTGCCGTCACAAACTTTATCTACATGGCTTTTTGACAGCCTCGCTTGTAACAGCTTCACTGTGTCTTTGATTCATTTCCTAACCCGAGCTCAATGTCTGAACGTATGAAACATGATTGTTCTTCGTGAACGATGTGAGAATACGCAATAAAATATTATTTTAATCATATAAGTTTCTCTAAGAATTTCTCTTAAAAAGCCTCGCGAACAAAACATAATGTTTATTATCAAGACTATTTTGGCATCTGTGTTTTAGCATCCTCGTTATTTTTCTCGCGTTGTGCTGCAACCCTGATGTAAATGTCACGACATTTTAAAGTAAACCTTGAGTTCTGAGCAACATCTGTTGGTCGCGCCGATGTGCCAGCTGGCAGTTCTTCACCATCGTATGCAGCTTGGGATGATGAATGCGAGACAGATGGTGACGCTTCATCATCATTGCAACATCGTCAGCGGAGGCACCAAATTCTTCCGTGCTCGCCGCTCGCTCTTATTGCGCGATATTTCTCCACTGCCCGCTGACTAGGTGAATAGATGCTTTCTTCCACTCCACCAATACTCAAGTCATTTTCAAGGAGATCATTTCTCCAAGATCTCTGTTTTTTTTACGCAGGCTACAGAGTTGAAGTTGGGTGTTGGAAGTATTGCATAGTCTCCAAAAAGATGCTTCTGTGAAAGCGTACAAGCTTCCTATCTTGCGCTAGTAATATGATTAATATCTGTTACGAAGACTGCTTAATAGAATATTAACGATTCTGGAATAGGTGCTCAAGTCGGCAAGCTTCCCACCATGAAATTCTGTTGAAAGGAACCGCTCTGTAACGTACAACGAGGTTGACTGCTTCTCAGAGAGCAGATTCAGTTCCTGAGCTTTCAATATTAAAGTGTACGTTGATTGTGTATATCTACATCAGTGTACCTACGAAGAAGAGAGTTCCATACAAGTGCTCTCACAATCCAGACTCAGTAACACCTACTCCGTGAATTAGTTAAGGGTCATTCTAGTATGTTAAACTTTGAAAGGCCAGCGATAACGCTCTCCCCGCTGCGTTACCTGTTCAATCTTTGGTAGTGGCAGTTATACGAATCTCTTTTAAGTGGACGTCTTCCATCTTATGCAATCGATCATTGTTTTTTGCGCTCATGCAACTAAGGCGGCATATTTTCTTGTTCAGACGAGCATGTTGCACTCTACTAAAGTATTGGGAAATTGATCTAAGCTGAGCTTCACTGCAAGGATAAGGATTTGAAATGATCCATACATCTAAAGGCATTGATATTTGACACTTCTGACTTCATACACAAGCGAAGTATGAAAGTTCAGGGCCTCAGGACCTTTCGATGTCTTTTTTCTCTATTGAATAGGCTAACATGGAATGAATTATAGAATTTATTTCCGTGATATGAATATGACAAACTGTTAGCATCAATTGCAATTAGGCAATATGACCATGAAAAATATGAGGCGGTCACCGCAGCGAGCCCCTGTGAACACGCGCCTCCATGGCCGGGCCAGCGTCCGCTGCACAGGAGCACCATCTTCCATCTTCCTGACGCCGGGGGAGCGCAACACCCGAGAAGCTCGCACCAACTTACACCACCAAGTTGATCCCTAACGAGCGAAACTGAAGTGAACTTGATTGGCTAACTCCATAGTTTGATCTCGTGTAGGAGCTGGAAGCGCCTTCGCCAACTCCGCTCAGAGTGTGAGCCACGGCTGTCCCCCTTGCACCAGCTCGGGCACCAGAATTACGTCAGCTCAGAGATTTGTGTAGCGCAGATATTGAACGTAACTCGGAGACATTTGCATCACTTTTCGTGTCACTGTCTGGAGCTAACGATAACTTCCTGTACAGTTAGGAATGCATCCAGGGACGCTATAATTGCCAGAATAAGTTGTTTTCTTGAGGCATGCGGGAAGTGCCGCCTTATCGTCCAGACACAATAATTTACTCTAGTTGCTAAAGCAAAATACTGCCTTGTACGAGTGGACGTGCTCTGCCTATCATCGCTATTGCTCCTCTTTGTTAAGCCTATTACTTCCTCTTCGCACGTAATCTTTGTCTGATCGATTCCTCTTTCTGTCCATTCCTTGCGCCGTCGATTCCTCGTTCTACCCATTCCTTGTTCTGCTCATTCTTTCCTCTGCTAATTCCTTGCTCCGCACTACGCACGATCAGCTTATTCCTTGTTTCATTCTGGGCAATGCTTGACTTTATCTATTTATGTCTTCACTCATTTACAGAGGCGTTGATTTCTTGCGTCGCTCGCTTATTCCTTCGACGATTTTCACTTCCCCCAGTTATCTTGCACAGATTAAAGCAAAATTAAAACCTCTGGACGGTCAATTCGACCGCAGTTTTTTCTGAAACGACTAGGAGCATTAGTGGTGGTAGTTGCGAAACCTGTGATGTGTGGGCGAACTTAGTGGTAGATAGGATACGCGGCTGCTGAAGAAATGAGAGCACCACAAAACTGACTAACGTACGAGTAGTTTGTTGTTGCTGGAAAAAGTTGGATGGAAATATCAAGTATCTCTCCAGAAGACCCGCTCTTAATGTCACTTGGCGGAATATGATTGACGTGATGATCGACGTAATTTTTTTAATTAAAAACCGACACAGATGAAAGCAATCAACAGGCAACGACTTGTCAGCTTCAGGAAAAAGAAGCCTCACTCGGAAATAGGGGTCAAGGTATAAAATAATAGGCAACAGCACGGTATGCAGTGTTCTGTGTACAAAACGTCCGTTGTGACAGCGTGCACAACTGTTGTGAATGTATACACAACTGTTGTGAAGGGGTACACAATTTTTGTGACTGTGTGCACAACTGTTCTGACGGTGCACACGACTTTTGTGATTGGGTACGCAGCTTATGTGACTCTCTGCACAACTGTTGCGACGGTGTACACACCTGTTGTGACGGTGTACACACCTGTTACGACGGTGTACACACCTGTTGCGACGGTGTACACACCTGTGGCAACGGTGTACACACCTGTTGCGACGGTGTACACACCTGTTGTGACGGTGTACACACCTGTTGCAACGGTGTACACAGCTGTTGTGACGGTGTACACACCTGTTGCAACGGTGTACACACCTGTTGTGACAGTGTACACACCTGTTGTGACAGTGTACATACCTGTTGTGACAGTGTACACACCTGTTGTGACAGTGTACACACCTGTTGTGACAGTGTACACACCTGTTGTGACAGTGTACACACCTGTTGTGACAGTGTACACACCTGTTGTGACAGTGTACACACCTGTTGTGACAGTGTACACACCTGTTGTGACAGTGTACACACCTGTTGTGACAGTGTACACACCTGTTGTGACAGTGTACACACCTGTTGTGACAGTGTACACACCTGTTGTGACAGTGTACACACCTGTTGTGACGGTGTACACACCTGTTGTGACGGTGTACACACCTGTTGTGACGGTGTACACACCTGTTGCGACGGTGTACACACCTGTTGTGACGGTGTACACACCTGTTGTGACGGTGTACACAACTGTTGTGACGGTGTGCACAGCTGTTGCGACGGTGTACACAACTTTCACACTGCTCTCCATTCAAGTTCACTGTTGAATAAATTAACTTATTGTTTGAATCTCTCATCTGAGGGTTTGTACTTTTTATGTAATTGGTTGTTATAGAAGCAAATTTACTGTTATCCTAGAGTTTGCCTAGCAATATCAAAGAAAAGTTGAGGCCGTGACCCTATACTCGTACTGCACGTATTCTCTAATATAGGGGTCTTTTACTGCAAGGATGTTGCCGTGGCGGGGTACTCTCTCGCAAAGATCCTTTTTCATATTGCTGATTTATTTCAAGAATGCCTAACCTCAAGCATATTTTGCTGCATTTATACTTTATTGAAGTGATCATTTTCTGCACAGATGTTTTATTTTAGAGATAATCGAAAGCCAACGTTATGTATTGCAGGTAACTTCTGGTAATCATATCATAAGGTGATCTTTTAGTTCAGAGACCTTTTTCTACAACGATGCTCTAGAGAGGACATCTGAAATTACAGAGATTAATTTTGACTAGGATACTCTATCTCCAAGGCCGTTCGTTGCAGGTGCCTTTCATATACTCGTATAGTTCTTTTGCTGCGGGAGCTTTGGTAGCTGGACATTTGATTTGTTGTAATATCTTTCAAAGGTTTGACCTTGATGGATTTCTCTTTTGTTTGGATCGGGTACTTTGATGTTATTCATTTCCATCCGGCGGCTGAATTTGTATCGTTTGACATTGTCTGGATATCGTTCTCTCTCCAGAAGCATCTCTTGGCGACCTATTGTTCGAAAATATTCATCATTTGCATGAGACACTGCTGCTCGATGCCGTCATAGTGCTGCACGCCATCGCATTTCGCATCCTCCATCATCGATGCTATGAAGACTCCAACGAAGTTTCGCTTAGTTTTACGATCAGGAGTGTCGGGCTCTTTGGCATCTCGCAAAGTTGCTTCAACTTGGAAATTTGCATAGTGTTTTCCAAGGAAAGACAAGCTTTTGGCGTAGCATTCGAGCGCCGCAGGACGCCGGCCGCTGAGAGCCCGGAGCTGGGGGACGGGCTGGCTGGGTCTCCTGAGGCTGCTGCTTCCCAGGCGAACTTCTTCGCCTGCCCCGTCGACAGTGAGCCATCCAACGACAGTATCTACGCTTGGGTGTGCAAAATTGTAGTTTGTTTTAGATAATTATCGATGCTACGGCAAGAAAGCTAGACTGGTTGTTGAGTTACTTGTTGTGAGGGCAGAGTCCACACAGGTCTTCTTAGAGTCTGTCTTCACTCGGGTGCTTTGCCCCGTCGGTTTGGTACGCGAGTGTTTAGTCTTTAGAGTATCAAAATATTGCAATGATGATTTAACAAAAATACATAACTCGGTATAAAAGAAGCTATTATTTCGCCTGTAAGGTAAATGCAAATTTACTCCACGAATTTACTACTTTGCCAGAATGACTTACGGTTATGGCGACCTAAGATTTCAAACCTAAAGTCGGAGTGTGCTTCTGAGCTCTAAGCTCATCTAAAATATCCAGTTGCGAATTTAGAGGCTATCTTTACCTCAATCTTAAAAAGTAGTATCTACTCCTTCAATAAGTAAAATAGCTATACAGAAAATTCTGTAGTTTTTTCGCGTAAAAATAACACAATTCAGTTTTGCCTGCAAATGTAGCCCTGTATTTAAATTTTAACATCGAGGTTTCGGAGATGTGCATTTCATTGAGCCCTGGCCGTTGAAAGCCATTCGATCACGCGGTCAAATGATAGGGCAATACTACAACCACGTCTGAATAAATGACTCGCTCTCACAGCCTGAGTTCATTTCTATTGAACACTTGAGGCTGCGTTGAGGCACGAGGCGCGCAGTGCGCAGAGCACGTCCCGCCCGCAGCAGGCTGGGCTCCTGCGACCGCGACCGCGCTCTGGCCGAAGACCACCCTAAACGCCTGCCCCTTGACCGGGTCGTGCAGGTCACCTGCAGCGTAATGATGGGCTCCTATAAAGGAAAATGAGCAGCGTTCCTAAGCTGCAACTAAATAAACTCGTAAACTAAACAAATGACTTCAAAAAAATAAAAAAAAACAGTTGATGCTACAGACTAGGGAAAGATTCTCAAGAAGTGTATCTTAAGTGTCTTTTATTCTAGAAAAGGACTTCTTCGGAATGAGAAAAATTATAGCAGTTCATGTAAGTTGATAATAAACCATTTCAAGACCAATACAGTAGGATTATTTTCCGCACTAATCCGTGTAACTCAATTTTTCCTGACGAAGTTATCTAGAGGATACTGTGCAGTCCTGCGCCAACACTCCCTCTCGGGCAGTGGCACTGAAGAGGACTGTCTTTCAGAGCATCTTGTGGCTGTGGCGATCGTGAAGAATATGCAAGATCTTGAGCTTCCCTCGAGGCAGGACGCTAAGAGTAGCTGTCTCGTCAGGGCAGCATGGTAGGTGTCTGCTCTAGTCAGCAGTCACACTCGCTATTACTGCAAGGACACACGCGTTGCAAGAAGGTCTTGAACGCTTTGTTTTGTTCTTATGTCTTTTCTTTGACTTCTTTTCTTCGTGCCTCGAGGGCGGAGCCGACTTTCTATGCAACCGACCGACCTCTTGCCGGGCGAGTATCACTGATACTTCATCAGTGAGTGGGCTTTGTATCGCCGCCTTCAGATGTGGCCTGCCAGAACTCAACCTCGGAAAACGGTTACCATGCATGAACTGTTTCTCAAATGACAAACCCTATAAAAACAAAAGTATTGTTAGTGTAATAATAATAACTAGCAAGAACCGTGGAAATTTCACGGAAATTTAGAACAACAAACTTTCGATAAACCAGCCCGTGAGAAGTGGTCCTCTCAAGTGTTGGAGAGAGGTTAAAGGTCCAGGGCAGAAACAGTCCGGTCTTGGAAGCAATTTTCTTCTTGATGATGCGAGTAGCCTGAACTCTGTGAGGGAAACTGAAAATGTGCCGCGAAGACTGGCTTTTTATAGCAAAACGTGCAACCCGTATACAGGATACTTCGCTTGTTTGACCTGAAATTTCACTTGAAAAGTGGCGATGCGTAACAGAATAGTAGGGAGGTAGGTACAAGCGTATTAATATATAGATTAAAGAATTACATCGATACCATATATATAAACTCTAGGATATCTCAACAGTATTGGAGAGTCCAAATATGTTTTCTTCAATTTTAAAATGTTCCCCACTCGAGACTGGCGACCACAGCGACCACGGTTGATGCCCCACAGCGGAGCCTGCAGAACTACAGCACCAAATGTAAGATAGTTTCAGGGGCAGTGTGGGCACGTTCAGGACAATATGCCAAGAATGATGTACACTGGGCTCGTGCCTTTGCCAAATTCCATCAATTCAGCGAGCTCACCCCAAAGTGGCTGTGATCAGAGAGCCACACGACAACCCTGGGCCGCAGAATTGGTGTCCTTAAAGCTCCGTGGGCGGTGAGAGACGCGCTCTTTTCAGGGCGAAATGTATGCACAACCTGCGGTGTGGGCAGCGCAATCAGCCTCAAGCCGTCCCTTTCCTTCGACATGCCCTCCTGTAGACATAATTATGTCCTCTCATCAACCTCAGAAACCTAAGACGTGAGAGACGAGTTGCCTGATGCGTTGATGCGACGGCGTGTGTGACGCTGGAGCGTGAACGCCAAGTACCGCAAACCAACTGATGTATCATACTTCACTGGTACATACGATGCGATAGTCTCGCTCATTTTTACACATCACCATGCAATAAGCACATGAATCCCAAACGCAAAGGTTTTAAAAATAAGAACCCAGTCTCGATGCCTCCGAAGAATTACCCCAACAGTTGAGGGTGGAACCATAACATGTTCAGTAATTTGCATATATGTAGGTTATTCTTTCATTACGAAATCTGACCATTGCTTTCAAATTACGTCGGGCATTTTTTTTACTTTCTGCATTGTGTTCTTTGAGTAACCATTTCCAACAAATTATGGAGAGGTAATGATTGCACCAGTTGTAGTTCGTTTACATAATTAGTGCTTCTGGAAGTTTCTGGAAGCTTTATAAGAAATTATTTATTTAAGATGCTCAACAACAGTTTTGGCCAAATACGGGAACTTTCGTCCCGTACTATTCATTACTTCTTTGATTTTATGGCTGTCAATGAATTTTATTTCGTTCTGTTGAAATATTCAAGTAAATATATGTTTTCCGAACTATCTGTACTCTTTACCCCAAACCAGAGCTCGAAATTTTGAAAATAAATAAAAAATAGAGTTGGCCAAAACGTCAAAATATGCATTGTAACCAACGTCAAGAACTGATATTAACGCGTTATATTTGAGCAATTTTAGCATCAAGGGCAGAATTATGAATAGGAAAATGAACCATCAGAGACGGCGAAGCCTCAAAGTTTCTTCGTGTGCTAGTAAACATGTTCGTTTTGTATGCATGTAGCAAAGAAGGCATCCTGTATGATAACAGAGCGGCGTACCCTGTACGTTAATAGGCTTTGTCGGAGAAATTTTTGAGCAAATTAATTCGGTTAGTGAAAGCATACTTCTCAGAACATATTTTTCCAAAACAAGGTTATTCAATTATTAAAATCCTGTCTCGTACTTGCTGTATAGTTTTCTTTTTTTAGCTCGTATTTTCTGTGAAATTTACCGAGTAAACGCCTAAGTGAAATATTGGAGCTCAGCTCTTGGATCTCGAAGTTCGTTTAATAATAAATGTGCAAGACGAGCGAATATATTGAAAAATATTGCGAAGGGTAAATACTGTAGATGACTCGGTTACTCTCTCATTTCTTGACTGAGCTACCAGTGAGACGAGAACAAGCCATGCTAAATTCGATCGTTCATAGTTCTTGATCTGCAAATTTTTATTCAGATTTTTTGACATCAATAAGGTATCGCGCTCATCAGAGCATCAATCATAGCTCATGAATTTCCATTAAAATTTGTCTCACATGTATTCTAGCTACTTTCATGCACTGAAATGATAGAAAACTCGAACATCATGGTGTAGAAAACAGCAGCTATTACCGCTGGCATCACCCAGCTACAGCGCGGCAGGTGTAGTTCCCCGAACGCCGTGTAGGCAGCGTCGGGGGCAGAGACTGGCGCGCTGCAGCATCGTAATCCAGGGTACCTGGGAGCGTGGCATGCAGAAAGGTGGCGGTGCAGTGCAAGGGACGTGACGGCCGTAAGTGGCTTCCCTCTAATCGAAGTTTTCCATTGAGTTGTGTTCAAGTGAGGGAAGACTGCAATGAGCCGCGTCCCCGTCACAACTTTTATTTGCTTCCTCAACTTTGGAGTCAGCGTCGCCTCCGAACAAGAAGGCTTGGAATACATTACGGGCTCAAATTAGTGGATTTAATGCGAATAATTTTAAGAGAATGCTGTACGGGCTAGAATTAGGGATAGAATTGGAATAAAATTTGATGAAATTCTCTGCGGGTACGTACTTGAACTCGAAATGGAAAAAAATTATTGAAACCCATCTGTGGGCTGTTTGTCGAATTAAACTAGGACTAAATTTCTTATTTATTTATTTGTACAGAGAAAACTGTATTGTAACGCAGATCTTACCCTTGTTTTTATAAAATTAGCTGAAAAAAACTTCACACGAGTAAACTCTTCTTAGAGTTCACATACTTCAGAGTTGCTTCCTATTTCGCCGATCAGAGGTCCATCAAGTCCCCTAAGTTCCGCGACCTCCTCTGAGTTTTTGAAGCCAAAAGCCCACATAATGCCCAGTGTGTTCCTTGCCTGAGTCTCAGGCAGCTCACAAGCATTCCCTCCACGTCAGCTCTCTTTTACATTACTGTCTCCCTGAGCATCTGATGTGAAGGAACCGTATGGGTAGCCTGATGTGGAATAAGCATAGGCTCATGAAAGCTGCAGCACTTCCTTCTAACACATCCGTTCCTCATTAAGCTCATATCTGTTTCCAAAGCTTCATCCCATCCTTTTCCGTACTATTATCAAATTCTTTCCCCAGCAACATCACGTACTTTCCTCAACATCATCAGATCATTTCCCATTTGCCGTCACGACCTTTCTTCAACGTTAGTTACGGCACAACTATGAACAGATTATTTTTTCGAAAGCATCCTGGGTCTATAAATACAACCCCTGCATTTCTACGGTCTTTTTTTACTGTTTTACTCTTTTAAAAGCGTGATACTGAATAAATTCATCAGCCACAAATTCATTGCTGAAGCCCCGTATTTCTACTCTTCCTAACTTCGGATTAGATTTTCGATGTGATTTCGAATGCCCGGCAACGGTATCATAATTCTATCTAATTCATCACTAAATTACTTCTATGCATACGTATTACAATATCTCAGTGTCATAAGAGAAATGTATTGCTGCAGACGGTGAGTGAGAGCTGGACTGAGCACAACCATAAAACACAGAGCACAAAAGAGACGGTAGTGAACGCTTCTCAAGCGCTCTTGTAAATGAAAATGGCGGACTCGGAAATTGGAGCATAAGACAGCAAATTGGCTCGTGAGATTTGGAGAAACTGTTAGCGCCGCACTAGGCTCTTGCCATTCGACCTTTTCCCGAAATTTTCTTACGAGCCCAGAGCCCATTGCCGCCCCCCAGTGTCGGGCTTAGCTTTAAAGGTGTTCCGGAGTGGTGTTCACGGACGTTCTATGTGCTGTCGTAAAAATTTATGTGCATACCTAATGCCAAGACCATAGACTCTTCAAACAGTTGCTGAGCAAAATGAATATTCAAGTTGGTAAAACATGACTGGAGGATTAAACTTCGCATACAATCCATGGAGTTTCAAATCGAACACCCGTTCTCTGAATTAAATGTTAAAGTGCGCAGAATCGATTATTTTGTTCCATGAAAGTTAAATGTTCCGCAAAATAAAATTAATTAAACCTAAAATTACGAAGTCAGGCACAGGTATGATAGCTTGGTAAAATTGCTAGTGGTTTAAGTTTTTTAATGTTGCCTTTTTTGAGTATTTTATATGATTCTACACTGGAGCTGAAGAGACAATTTATTTCTAACCGAGCGCTCTTCCAGATTGAAAGATGCGACTGCGTGTACTTTTCTCTCGACGTAATCCAAGTGAGTGGATGATGGCTTTGTGCTCCAGCAACTTCGGCGTAGCAATTCTTTCATGAAAACTTGTGGAGGAGAACAAAGTTCAGTGCGATTGGTCCCATGAAACTACTCGGTTCAATTGATCCTGCACATTTTATATACGAAGCTTGGCCTCCCAGACAAACAAAATGGCAACTGGAATTTATTTGTAAATAACGGCCTCAGGAGATAGTTTCCGTGCTTTTTGTTAACATTTTCAAGAGAGAACTGTGACCAACAGCGTGTAGAGTGAGATGCACCGTGCAACCCACATGTGCTGAGCTGAGAATTTCGAGGACATTACAGCAAGTCTTTACAATTCTTTAGGCACGAGCTACGCTAGTTTTTGTCCGGCTGAACGTTGAGCAAAGCTCTCGCCCCTAATATTTGGACAATTTATCTTCGCTAACTTCTAAAACTTGTGGAGCAGAGAAAAACCCTCGTCTGTGGGATATTGTCAAGCCCTTTTTGCTCAGTATTATTCGTTTTCCTTAGGCTGTCGACAGCGAAACTGCACGGTGTGTGCGCTACTCCGCGACGCGAGGCATGTTGTCTTTTGTGCGTGACAGCAACAGCCTTTGCAGTGAAGGTGAACGGAAACAATGTCTGAGAACCTGAATAAATTTTGCAGTTGATCCTTGATAGTAAATCACGTCACATGACCTCACCGTGTAGGAGGTGCCAGATGGCTCAAAAGCTACAAAGTCTGTTCACGTTCTTTAAAATCGGAATCGCCACTGAACGTGCAAGAGGAGCAAAATAAACATGATTGTGGAAAAAAATAAGTATTCGTGACGTTGTATAAAACATATACTTGACGATTTATCAAAATGTATCCACCAACTAGAGCTTACAACGATATTGAGAGTATAATCGCAGCGCAAAGCATTAGTGCATGACGATGAAACATTAAAACAATTTTGCAGAAGGTTGTTGTTATATTGGGTGAAAATCGCAACCGGTATTCTTTCATTCTTAACACGTTTAGCCATGGATGCTAAAATTTAATTTTTTTTTCGTCGATGAAAGTGTTCCTTTCTTTCATCAGTCCATATATTTTATGCTCTTCTATATTTATTTTGGTGAGCCCTCTCTCTCTCTCTCTCATTCTTACCTTCATCTTAACATTGCTTAAACGCGTCTCGCAAATCGATACTGTTCGTACCTACTGATTTTTTTCGCAAGAATGTTCACTGCCAATGCTGAAATGTATTTTTCTACAATTAATGAGGCAACGTTCTGTGCAATGTAATGAAATTATACGAGTGTTGATTCGAGAATTAGGACTTCATGAATTATTTCTTTCATCATGTAGTTCAACTCTTTTTATAAACAAACTCAGGATGCGATCTAACACACGCGTGGCTTGGGATTTGTCCTGAAAAGGAGCCTATTCGTTGAAGGTCTGTTCAATCAGAGTGCTGAGCTGAGATCGCTTCATATCATGTCCTCACGATCGGATCCTGCTCCGATAAAAATGCAAGTCAAAACACTTTCTCTAATTACGAATTTCAACCCATACCTCGGAGCTACAGCCCTACCCTGAGGAATAAAATTTTCGTGCTAAAGGAAAAACATTTTTCGCTGGACATCGAATTTCCGCTGTAATTTCCGTGCGCTGCAAGATCTCACACGCGCGCGATATTGTGACGCGAAAATATTCTTATGATGGCAAGTGTGAGCGCGGGTGCGCGGTGCACCGTTACGGTCCTACGTCCCCCGCAAGCCAGCCCGCTCTTCTCCAAAATGAAACTCGTACGCGTAGATGATCGTCGCTGCAGGTGCACGTCAACGTGGGATTCAACTTTTGGACTCGCTTCCAGTTTAGTCTAATAACACGCATTGCGCATGTAGTGAAGAATAATTAGTTATTCACTCGTAACACTGGATTAAAAATATACAACGAATTCCATTATGAATAATGCCGCACATGCATGTCAAGGACGACTCCCAACGCGTTAATTAGTCTTGTTTTATTTAATTACGATACATGAAGGCACCTCACAACGGCTCGAATTTAATCCTTAATTGCTTTTATTGATGCTCCCTTCAGTGCAGCCAGCTTTTTGCTCCGCTACCATGGACGGCTGATTAATGATATGATAACTCACTATTATCGGATATTGAGCCATTATCCTAGACGACACCGCTGCTCAGAGACATTGTGCTGAGTAAATCCTGCCCTTCTCACTCCAATCGCTCAAAGATTTCATTGTACCTCTAATGTTCAGAACACTCTAATTAATCTAATTAATTTCTATTTGGACTAACACTTGTAAATATTCAGAACTGTCTCAGATCCTACACGGTATAATAATACGATATTCGCAAAGGCAATTTTATCTCCACGTTTGTACTGTAAGCGGGCGTCGAATTTGAATGAAAAATAACGTTTCTCTCTATTAAGAGAGGACTTATAGAATAGGAGAATAATCAGTTCGTTACCACATAAAATTTATAACAGAAAGTAGTGCTTACAGGCTGTTATGTAGGAGAGAAAAAGCTTATTGAGCTTAAAGAGGGAAGGAGAGCCCAATAAATGGAGCCCAATAACCGGAGCACGGGTGAAAAACACATGGCTTAGATCCTATACACTCGCTCAAAACAAAAACAAGCGCGCTAAAATAAATAAAATGGGAAAAGTCCCAGAATCAGCTCATGGCGGCAACTTACTATAATGCAGAACAAAAATCACAAATGAGCTAAAATGAACACCCATCTGATGAAATAAGTCAACAGAGATGAAATTAGATAACACGAATAAAACACTGAAATTTAGGACAAAAGTACGAGTTTAACTGTTTGAGCTAAGTACTTAGTCATATCAGCAAACAAAATCAAAGCATACAATGTTGAACTATGTTATTACGGTTTTGTTAATTTTATTTCGTTCCTAACGCTGTTCAGTTGACGAATTTGATTTTTCGCATTTAGTTGCTTGATTTTCGGGTACATTTCCTATAAATTGGAAATTATCTATAAGCTAACTTCTAACTTATAAAAAATGTCTGAAGTCTTGGGACTGTACAGTTCCAAAACTCCGTCTGGCATGACTCCAGAATGGAGAGTAAAGTTAGCATTCGATGCCCATGTTTGGGTGTCTTTCGACATTGTCTTCAGGCGTTGACTAATCGTGTGAAGAGATTTTTCGTGACCTTTATGATTGATTTGATCTCTGCGCCTGCCTCTGTAATATTCGCCTCGCAGAATAGGATGGAAAACTTGCGTGGATAAAGAGGTTCTTTTGAAAAGCTTCTACTTCACATATGTTTGGACGCTTCAGTTAGATAATTAACCTTGCATACGCGTTCATATTTCAATTATTCTGTCTTTGTATTTTTCGTCAAAGAGTTCCCACCATCCAAAGCAAAAGATATGCCAAAGATATGTCCAAGTAGCGCACTGTGTGCATTAACTAGCATTGCCAGCTGACGCAATCCATCTCTCGTACTTGGGTGTATCAAATACCGGAACTGAGTGTCTGCATCAGCGCGAGTGTATTCCTAGCGCATTGTTTTGCAACCGTATTTGTTGACTGATTTACCACATTTAAGTACTTTATTTGATTAATTTTATTAACTTAACCTTTCACGTGGGAGGCTAACGTATTGAGTGGGCCCCCTCTCATAGAATGCACGGTAGAGTATGTTTCTTGCCATGTTCTTCTTCGTTTTCTCATTTAATCATGAGGCTTTCGTAGCAAAAACTATTATGACAGTTCCCTATTGGGCATTTCTTAGACAAGCAGACAAATGCATTACATTTCTCACATGTTACAACGGCTGATACGCCGAGAACCTATTGTTCGCCTGTTTCAATAATTTTTTCTTTTTTCTTTATTTTTCAAATTTTACCTCTCAATAAACCTGAGAGGCAGTACATGTAAGTTTTTGTTTGAGTTCAAAAAGCACCTAGTAAATGATGAATAATAGGATGAAACTGTTGAAATGGAGAAATGTGCGCTTGTTTCACATGTTCATAATGAGCGGATTTAGCTGTCCTAATTAGTGAGGCTCTGTTCAGCAACAAAGTTATTTAGGACAGAATGTTCGGCCCCAGTTCGTGAGCTTCTGCAGTTCTTCCAATGCCCCAATTACTGTGATACACCCGATCCTCTGAGCTCAGAAGCTATCAGAGCAAAGTCATTCTGAAGTAGTTCCAGTATAAGATACTCAAAGGCCAATGCTGATCCGTTTAATCTGTGGGAGATTGATTTGATGTCGCTCACTGGAACCAGGTCGAGCACCCTGCCTACCTCTCTCCTCCGGGCGGCCTTTCCTCCCCATGCAGTAATTAATTAGCGCCAGTAAGTACACACGTTGATTCCAGCTCGCAAGGCTTTAATGTAAGTGCCTCCCATCGTGGCATTCATTAATACTGACCGACTTCTCGCAGGGACCGTCCAAGAGAATGTGAGAGCTGCGTAGTCGCAGCCGTGGTGTCTTATTTCTCCTTGTGACAATGCAGCTGTAGGAACTCGTGGAATACTTTTCACTGGGCTTACAACACGACGAATAAAACGAAGTCAATTGATCACTTTTTTACATTTCTTAGGTGTTCTATCATTCATCACGGATGTCACCCTATAATTTATAATCTAGCTTATTTATTTGTTTTTCAAGAGGAGTGGGTTGAGGAAGAGGAGGAGGAAAGCTTGTTCAAAATCCTGACATTCTCCGGCAATAGCAGCCTGAAGTAGTTAAATAGCTCTTTACCTCATTATAATAATATGCCCTACTTCATTCACTATTCACTGAATAATTTGAAACGGGTTAAGAATTAATTTGGGGCGCAGAGATGTGATAGTAGGATGTAATTGTTCTGGATATAAAACCAAGACATTCTAGAGTAGAGAATGACTTTTAAATCAAGCGCAAAACACCTCATACAAGGTTTTCAAAAGAGCGACCTCGGCATTAAGATTGCGGCACGTTGATTACAAGATGACGTCAACTGAAAATTGTTCTAATTATCAGTGTCAAGATATGATGCAACGCCTTGTTCGACACCATTGACATGACAGAGGCAAGCAAAGCTTTAGGGTGCCCGCGCACCAAAAGCGTTGAAGCGAGAAGATGGCATGCGAGAATGCAAGAGTGGCTTGAGAACACGGTAATGCATTCAGGTGCACACACCAAAAGCGTGCATGCGCGAGATTGCAAGCGTGCTGAAGATGGTCTTTCAGTCTTTCATGCACTCTCGCTTGCCTGCACTCTCGCTTTAACGCTTTTGGTGTGCGGGCACCCTAAGTTACACACCTGATCAGTTGGAAGCGTCCATATTTTGCGACGGCTACAGTCGTGCGTACTCGGCTTAGGACATGTAAGTTGAGTGACCGCAAGAGCCGCGGCGGAGCTTAAATTGAGCTCTGGGTGCAAGGAACAAACCTTCAAATACGATCCCTCGCAGCACGGTTGGAATGTGGTCCACACCATCATGCACGTTTGCGAAAAGTACAGAGAACGAAGAACAGTCAGTGATACTCTCCTTTCATTCATTTAACTCTTTTGAACGATTGCCTGTGGAAATCATGGCATGAAGCTTATCTAAAATTTTCACATGGGCAATAGTGATAATATTTCAACGAACAAAGGTGGATAAGCGTTAAATGTTTTGTCTCATAGGTAGAGTATCAACTCTTATAGTGAGTTTTTCTGTTCTCTCACGTATCTGAACGTTGGAAAGCAGAGGTCTAATAAAATGCACCGATAGTTTTTCTGATGTTTCTGTATTTTTTCTCTCCACTTTATAAAATCGCGTTCCTATGAACATTTTTATCAATATCTGATTGATCAGAGCACCGAAATCAGATTTAACACTTTCAGTGTGCTTTTGAATATTCATCGGAGTCAGTTTTATTTAGTTTTGAATATTGTTAGTTCCACTCTAGTTTTCATTAGAGTGATTATATTATTCCCATTCTTTGAGTATTAAAACGATTGGAATTCGCTTGACATACCTGGTATGCGATATGTTGTACGCCGTCCTGTCTGAAAGCACTAAATAATTCTGCTTTGAACCTGGAAAATACTTTGTCAGGTGCACGCAACTCAGTTGCTACGCTTTGAACAAATTTCTTGAATTATTTGTACGAGTTGGTTCAAGACTCGATGGGTTGAATCACTCTGATATGACACCGCCTTTCCTACTATTCAAGCCCACGTGAACTTCAGCACAGTGCAGTGAAGTGGATACAGTTGAGCAGGAAACGCGATCTGACTTCAGAGGGGGACATCCCCATGCCATTAGCGCTTGCATGAGAAATCATTTCGAATTGCATTCATCTCGTGAGCAACAGCGTAGTCTGGCCCTGACTCGGTCAATCCCGTGAATACTCATAACACACTCGTTCTGAGGCAATTATGCATGTGCGTGCTGCGTACACGACCTTCTCCCGTAGGCACCGCGGAGACAGCCGGGAAGTCATTTTCCCAATCAACATGGCGTCGTACGATCTATGAATATAGTGATTGGTCTGTCTCCAGGTTTGGTCACAGGCTTCTGTAAGTTAGGAATGTATCCTTTATACTGTTTGAAAATACTCTGAAAGTTAGATCAGCAGAAGAGAAAATCTAAAAACGTGTAATGAAACTATGTCTTTTCTCTAACAACAGAAACTGTAACTCGAACACATGTTGTTCGGAATAAATTCGACAGTTTTCTCAGGAAAAAAAAGCTCTTGACAACGTCAATGAAAATTCTTTAAAAAAATTTGCTAGCAATGATATTTCGAAAATATCAGCAAATTTCACTCAAAAAACTACCAATAGCTTCAGTCATGACCCTTGATTCGACTCCTTAATCTAGAGCAAGTTGATTTCATAGTTTCCCTTGGAAGGACCTCAAAAACTATCATAATTCTGTCGATCAGCTGGGCTATAGTAATAATGGTACGGCGATGAGTTTCTTTCTAAATCACGCCTTATACAAAGTAAGCCATTGTATTCAGATCTGGAGAGTTAGGAGACCAAACATTGGGACTAGTAAAGTAAAATTTCTAGACACAACCATTTCTGACTTTTCTCAGAGGTGTGGCAAAGAGCTGGATCCTGCTGCTATACATGTGGTTTACCAACGGCAGCCCTTGTTGTCTAGGACGTGACTGCAGTGTTTAGCAACTCCACGTAGCCATCTGATGGAGTCGGGGACCCTCTTTGAGAAATTCACATCACCTTCACTGGAGACGCATCGGAGAACCATCTTATGTTGAGACAATTTGGTGTGCATGACACGAGTTGTTTCCTTTTGAACTGTAAGCACGCCGAAGATCGTTGTGGAAGGGTCCAAGGAGCACTGAGCTGAGGAACCTTGGAGTGAGATAGCAAAGAGAAATCGTAAGAACATTTAGTTCGAACGTTTCGAGCATGTGCTCATTTTCAACGAAATATGTAATGGAAAATGTTGTTAATGGGCATATTGATTAAATAAAACACATTTTCTATTACAGATTTCGTTGAAAATGAGCACATGCTCGAAACGTTCGAACTAAATGTTTTTACGATTTTTCTTAGATATCTCATTCCTAGAGTACTTGCTACGCAAAAAAAGATTTACCTAGTATGTTTAACTTGTTTCATGGATCATCATGATCCAGGTTATTCTCTTTCAATTATAATAATTATCAGGGAGTTTCCAGTCGTCCACTCCCGCTACCATTACGTATATGAATGGACTAGAAAAAAGCTTCTAACTGACGTGAAGTATGAGTAAATATCTCCAACTTTTAACAAAAACCAGGAATTGAATGACTCTCTAATTTATCCCGTACACCCTATATACATATTGATAATCTTCATAAATTATGGACGCGATGACTGACATGGAGAGGAGACATCATTTGTGAAGCTCCTCTGACGCTCGCTCCTGATGTGGTCAGCTTTAAGCTGATCAGGACGTGGCGTCTTCCATCTGACAAGTTTCAGCTCGCCGAACGAGGAGCTCACCATGACCACGCGCTGCAGCGTCGCTGGCACTCCGCGCCCACGTAACCGCGCTGTGGGCACGCGGGGTGCTCTCACTCAGCGGCCCGTCCTCTCCTGTGCTCTTATTCTTGAGGCGTCCTCGGTCCGTAACTATGGACTCCACCTGGTTTGCAGTTCTATAAAGGTCTGGCTACGTTCAGTTGTGAAATGACTATTCTTTGATTAATAATTATGGGCGACATTGTTTTTTCCATTACCTCGCTCTACTAGCAATAATATTAGCTTAGAACGACAACAATTTCTTCTGGAATGGTGAGAAGAAATTAAAATTAAAATTTAAGTACATTCTCAGGAAATAATTTCGAGCACTATTTGTATGC
This sequence comes from Orchestia grillus, assembly GCA_014899125.1. Lineage (NCBI taxonomy): Eukaryota > Metazoa > Arthropoda > Malacostraca > Amphipoda > Talitridae > Orchestia > Orchestia grillus. The sequence goes on from VOMN01054686.1 coordinate 27,330, forward strand.
TGGAGCTACAGTTACATACAAAGTTATGTCGCTCCGCTTCGCAGAGCTCCGTAGGTTCGGATATCCTGCCAATCAATGCGCACCTGAGCGTAGCGACGCGCGCCGCCAATCCGCTAATTGGGTCTGTTCCCACAAAACAAAGAAATTTTTTATTCATTTTTAGCTACGACGAGAGACTTCTGTCTCGAATGAATGATCATACCAATCTATGGTAAGCGTGAGGGTAACCATGACCGGTACTCTGATGACTACTTTGGTGATGGCAGTCTCAATGGAAGGTGTAGGCGCTCGAGTTGGCGAGAGACTCTACGCGTGACGCACTCAGACCGAGGAGTCTTTGTTATCAAGATCCCTTCGCCTATGATTGAGTAACATTAAAAGAACATAGACAGTTCTTTTATTGAACTTTCCTATTTAGCAAATGTAGGTCAAATGATATCTAATTGACGGTCGTCACTTTTCACTACAGAACACGTATAAATGGATTTAACCTACAAAGACACGGACCACGTACGCGGGAGTATTGAACCAGGTAGACAGAAATAAAGCGTAGGTCATAGCAGCATTTAGGTTTTAAAAGTCGGAGTCGTTGTCCAGAATGCTGCCTCCAAATTCCAAAAATGTAATTTACGGATTTACGGTGTCAGCGGTAGTATAATTTCAACCGCAGTCCCGCTTTCGAGTTTTAAAGAATTCACAATAATCAATTAGTGCACCGCGGCTGAGACGTTGAGATGTTCAGTATAATAGGTGAATGGGATTAGAGAGGATTCCCTGCAATACATAGTAACTTTAGTAAAATTAGTTAAGTGCCAAATTTCGAAAACAATGGTGTCTAGGTAGAGTTTTGGCGTAATCGTCTCGCGGTGGCACGACGGCCAAAGTGACGTGAATGAGTTGACCAGCGCTGGCAAACTGTATGTGTGATGATCATACATAGTTACGTTGGCTTTTATGGTCCCTCTACAGAAAATTTTTTCCCACAGAAATCTGGAGAGAAAGACGGTTGATGCATACAAGTACGTTGGCTTGAATAACCCATCCAATAGCTGCCCTAAGCTCACGACTACGACACGGTTTTTTACTCATAATGACCCTTACTTACTTGGATACTTGGAGATGTTTGGGCCTTCACGCCCTGGCCACACTGGGGTGCCGCTGCTTTGTGTGCATGTTGTGCCTTCGCATTTCCGCGAGCTGTTGAATGAGGCCGTTTTCCTCTGCCGTTTGATGATAGTGAGGTAAGAGAGGCCTATTGGGGATAGTTTGTAAGAAGTTATCCAGCTTCATCTTGAAGACGTCCAGGGAACTCTAAGATTTTTTTTGTAGAGAATTGAAGAGTCTGGGTCCCAGACCCAATTAGATAAAACCATTTATCTGCATAATTCTATCGCAACATTTGATTATAAATTCTTATACATTAAGACATGATCATAAATACTAAATATATGGTAAAAGGAAAGGTCTGGCCTGCTGACATTCTATAGAAAATGAGCTCAAAAGAAAATGTGGGAGCCGTGCTCACCGAACAGTTCATTACTCGATTGTTCAGCATAGAAAAACTCAGAAACTCTTTTAGTGCGTTTTAGCTCTCTGGTCCGACCGAGATCAAAATACCCATGCGGGAACATAGATTTCTAATAATAAAAGTTTCGTAGGGTAGACACATAGCTCTGATGAGGGCAGACTTTGCCCGTGCTGTGCATCGAGTGATGAACGAAGCTCCGAAATGGAGACACGACCCAATTTTCCAGGGTGAAAACAATTTGGTACATTTACTAACACTTTATATTGTGCTACAATATTGTTCTGCCCATCGTCAACGGATAACCCTTATCAGTGAAAATTTCTTTAAAGTGAAATTTCAAATCTACCCGCGGATATCCATTTCGTTTTCCACCGTGACCTGAGCATCAATGGCCGCGAAATACGTTGTAAATCTCCGGCTGCTGAAGTCACATCAGGCTTCGGTGAAATTAACGAGCCAATTATGATGACATATTCATACATTAATGCTTTGCAATCCTATAATGGCGAAGTTTTGTACTAATCTACGCCTCAGTTGTCATGCGTGGGCCGCAGATTTGAATTGGTCGTGCTTATAGTTAATGGTTCAATAATGGCTTATTGATTGGTACATTAGGAGGGTGACCCTCCCCGCGCAGGCCGGTCATCAGGGGCCCTCTCGAGTTATTAGCTGCATCAGCGGGCCAGGTGTTCGGGCTGTGGCCTCCTAAATGAGACACATTTCCACCAAAACTTGTGGGGGCAACCGTTACGGCCGACTAAAACTCGCTTAATGCAGTCCCGCCTAATTTGATTTCGGTGTATCGCGATCAAATAAAAACGAGTAGTTCTATTTATCTGTACGCCGATGGCAGCCGCGTCTACATAAGAAAAAGAGCAATGAGCGAGTCATTACCGTTCCTCTTCCATTCGGTTTAATTTATTTTTAAACGAGTACAACCTATTAGAGTGTGCCCTCTGTAAAAGAGACAGAAAAATAGAAAACAGAAGACTTCCTTTAAGAAATTTATTCGATGCAAATTGAAAATAATTTCTCCTACCCTAGACTAGGGATTCCATAAAAAGTATACCGTATTTTAATTTGATATTACTCGAAAACTATCATTCATATTTCATTTCTGTAGAAGTAGTAGGCAGAGAAACCATTTTCTCTCAATGTTAACATTGTCATTAAATTAGGAATATCTTTCTTGCAAAGCAATTTTAAAA
>VOMN01054692.1:0-31544 GCA_014899125.1 Orchestia grillus
TGCGGCAGGCATCAGAGGCGAAGCTGGCTATGAAATTCAATTTGTTTTAACTATAAGGTCAGAGCTCCCCAAACAGAGTCACATGTACGTATTTGCTGCTTTGATTTCCTTTCTTGATCGAAGCGGATTTTCTGTTGGATTTTCACTACATGAGTTACAGGAATTTTCAAATTCCCCACTACGTTCATGGCTGAGAGGAATCAACATTCTCTTGATTAGTAGAAAATCGAATTTATGGTTAAAAAGCATTGAACAGTTTTTAAAGATAGGGACAATTTATAGGAGACTTACTTTTTGATTAAGATGAAGAAATGATCAAATCTGTGTTTTTCTACTTCAGAATTATATTTTATGGCACTAAAACTGGTACACCGAAACTCATACTTCTACTACGAAGCTACTAGGGGATTGTTTGCTCAGCTCTTCAAAAATGCAAAACACTTGAATTGAGGCAAATTTGAGAAATAATTTGATGCAAAAATATTTTCATTCCAATATTTTGTCTTGACGTCAAGAATTAACGAGACAATTTTAGTCACTCATCCATGTTAGCCATAACCTTTATTTTCTCGTACAATTCAGGCCGACCAAGGCAACGATGAGAAGATACTCCCTTATACTTATTCCTAGCCAGAGTTCTGTTCAGACTTCACCGAAAGATATGAGAGACAAACTCTTGAACGCAATGCCCAGCAACTGAGATCTTTGAGACCCGAACCCTCTAGAGGCTACACCGAGCCGCTCTGGCCCGCTCCTCCAGAGACACGGCAACAGGCTCAAGCACAGACCACCTCGCGTGCGGACCACAGTGCCCACCGTCGTCCTCTGGCCGAGGCGGAAAATCGTAACCGTCCATTTTGTAGGGTCAATTGCTGTAATTCAGAGTGGCTGCAATTATTATGACAGTAAAATTATAAAGAATATTGTACTTCATTTCGAATGGACGTGGACGAGTGAGCGTGAACTGCAAAAGTGAGGCGCCCTGCGGATTATTTTTGTGCTTGCAGCGCCTGCAATTTGTCAAGTTCCTCCTCGCTGCATCAAATGGATGCGAGTTATGGTCCCAGTTATTGTTCTTCATTGTGCATGAAAAATTGTTACAATAGTCTTTATGTATATAAAGATCTTACAGCTCGATGCGAGAGACAGTTTTTCATTTCAAACTCGCACTCCTTTGCGAAATTGTTAATTCAAACCATGAAAGAAATTTCAACGTATAAATATGCTGATAGCGTTAAAAAACTGAATATTCTTGCATGGTTCAATGAAAAATCCTGGAAAAATAATAGTAAATAGTAATCATCTCGGCATGCCGCTCGTGCTCAGCCCACAAAACTGACGCGACATGCACCAAACTCTGGCGGCTTCCATCAGCAGTTCGTTGCGGCTGTCAAAAACGCGTGCCAATTTTCATAATAAATTCGAGGCGCTCGACCTCACAATTAAGATGCGGTGGCTGCCGAGCGCCTCGCCGGAAACGTGGCTTGCGTCTGCAGGAAACTCGGGACAGAGCTGCTAAAGGTTAGAGGTGAGAACACTGATTCTGACGAGAAGAAACAAGGACGCATTAACTGACACGAAACAAGAAATTAGAAGGCCAAAAGCTAAGTTCTCAGACTCTTTTATTTTGGAAAATAATTGCGGGCGATCCCGCTAATTTGTGGCATCCTGTTCCTTGTGATCCTCAACTGGCGAGCTTGGCTAGTTTCAAGATGTTACTCGTAAGTCACGAGAGCTGCTGCGACGACTGGTCTTTAGTTGAGGTAAAGGAAATATGCTTCAAGTAAGTGTTAATGAATTACGAAAGATAACTTTTCGGGTAACTCTATTACTTCATATATTTTCAAGAATTCAAGGTACACAAATAGCTTCACACGTTCAAAATTTACCCAATCATTTCATTGAAAGGAGCCAATTTTGTGCGTCGGAGGGTCACATCCTTGCTCCATGTTGCCGTGATGAATGTATTTAGGACAGAAAATTACCCCTCACCAATGTACACGGGGAGGTGCACCTGATGTAACCCCTCTTTTCCATTGATGATAATGCTTACCGTAAAAATTAGAATTGATACATTGAAAACTCTGTTTTTTACCTTTATACTGTAACATTAGCATCGTTTTTCCTTCGTAAGTTATGCTCTTTCAGTATGTGGACGCGAGAGAATTAGCGGCCTCTGAAATGTACTGGAAATTGTAGTCTCGAGTGGTAGTCTCCCACTTGCAAGTCTCCCGTAATTGCCCAGTCAAACTTTCTCACCAAAGCATCTAATTATCGATAATTTTGCCCACAAAAGTATTACTATCAATTATTCTGTACCTCTATCAATGGGGTGGCGAAAATATTAGACTGAAGATGCAGCACATTTTTAAAATTAATTTTGCAAGTTAAATAAAGGAAGGAAAACCTTTTAAGCAAAAGATAAAGATGGCGAACCCTTTCATTTTCTGAATTTTAATTTTTTTTCTAAATATACACAAACATTTGGAGGCACCCCTTTGGAATTAGCACAGGTCTCGCTGGACCGTCTCTATGAAAAGGTGAAAATCGTGAAGACGTGTAAGTTACCTAGCACAATTGCGCGAATCAACTATTCAACAGTATCATCCGCATAGAAATCAAACGAAATATTCCCTTACTTCTGTTATCAATTTCATTCGTTGCACTTCGAAATAAAAATAAAATAAAATTTCTCTTGACCGCGTTGTTGATATTTAAACACTTGAGAGAACATAAAATAAAAGTTAAAATGAAAGTTACATAACGACTGCCCCGTGATGAGTCAATTGCCAGATGCAAATGATGAATGAAAGGTAGAATGATATGCACAAGAAGTTCCCTGAACATTTCCCCGCGGTCTACACCCGCTACGGCCATCAAGATGCGCTGGAGAAAGTGTCTGTCGCAGGGAAGCCGCTTATGTACACTAATCGATACTCTTCATGTCAGATAAACATCAATCCAGTAATCTGTCTTGACGACAGCGAAATTGCTACTGGAAGAAAATGCAACACGTTTGCACCTACTACTAATTAAAGACAAATGCTGCCAAAATGAGCAGCTCCATTTTTTGAAGCCTAGAACTAACTAGTCATTTGCCAAGTCCCCTATTCTTCACGATGTTAAAGATAAAAATAAATAATGATATATAATTACATGAAGCCTTCAAAGAAGCATTCATCTTTGGACATGGTCCGAGAGAACAATTGATCTGTTCAGGTGAGCATTGTGGCTCCTGAAAAGCTGGTTCGCAGGCCGTTGAGAAGTGTACGCCAGCACCGCACACGCTGCCTCTTTAGAGCGTCTCAAGGCTACAGCCAGTCTTGCTTGATGCTTCGCGAGAGATTGAACAGCCAAAGAACGAAAATTTATCGAGATAATATCCAGTGAATGAGACGGCGATTCGCGCATTTGTAGCACGTTAAAAATTACTTTAAGAAAATTACATTTCGCTCACAGCGTGCACATTCTACAAATGGTTACCATGAAATTCGAAATTGAAGTACAACAGAAAATAAATATTTAGAAACATCCAATTTGATACTGCCGAAGATGCTTCTGAGTAGTCATTTCTTGTCTATTCCCAGTACATCATACGCTGGGCCATTTTCGCTAAAGTTCTCAATATTGCACACAGGAATATTGTAAGTTTTCTGGTTCGGACAGTCTACAGAAAAGTCTAAAATCTGCACAGTGAATGAATATCAGGTAGGTTGCGCTGAAATTCGAGTCAAACCAAAGGAAACAAATTTAACACAATTCAGGTCATCTTCGAGCAGGAGTCAATCTAAATATTGTCAGATCCTAAAAGTACAAATTGCATTATAAATAACCGGAAAGTTTACAGGCACAATAAAAACTGAAGAGGTGTATTGAGCTTCTCTCCATATTAAAAACATCAGTTACGAGCCAAAATTTTTGTTTTGAATTATTATTAGTTACCGATGAAGTCATCGTCTGTAATAGGAGGTGACTTCACTTATAATTTCCGATGCGAGGCGTGTTTTGAGGTCCCTCCTATTGGAGCAAAGAATTACTGAGTATCTAGCGAGGTTAGAAATTGGCTTTTGCCGTGTTGATGAATATACGTTTGTCGCTATGGTTCGTAAGCCGAGTGATAGGCCTAAGTTACGGCCTCACTCGGCAGGAGTATGGCGAGGTTTCAAGAGTGGTGCACCCTCCAGAACATATTGAGCCCTTGAAAGGGCAAGAAAGAGAGAGTGGCTCTAAGATTATTAATCCTTCTCCCAGAGATTCGGTTTTCATAGGGAGATCATTCTCAACAGCTCCAGGCTTGATACGCTTAATTAAGGGAACGGGACTGGAAGATCTGATGTATGTATCAGCTTATAGTGTGCGAGTTTTCTTATGAGCTCTTTATTTATCAGATTGCAAAACCAAGTATTATGTATGCGTACAGTTTTCACATCCTTGAGTATTGTTCTGAGCTTAATTCTGCTGCAGTTCATTCTGTGAGTCAACGTGTGCGACATGTCTCGAGTATTGTTCCTGATGAAATTTTCTATTGATCACGGATGTAAGATAACCAGTCAGTGCATTATTTTTACCGTCAGTTTTAACCTTGCTCATTGTGCATACTCTAGTCACGCCCGCTACTCGTAGGTTCAAAAGATGAGGGCAGCAGAAGCTATTTTCTCAAAAGAGCCAGGTGAAAAGGGGCGGAACTGAGGGGCCTAAACTCTGTTTTACTGCCCAGTTCTTTCTTGCTCTTTGTGATCGAATGGAGCCTGAAAACCTGGAGAATTCAAAACCTGAAATCCCCTATCAATTCGACCACTTGGCTAACTTGTTCTGTTTGTTTCTTCCTCTGTTTCTTCACATTTGCCTATTCTATCCCTTCCTGTCATTTCCCTTATTTCTATAATTTTACCCGTCGTGCTCATAGCTGTGCATTTCCTACCACACGCCGCTCGATTCATTTTATGCTGAAGGAAGACCTTCATTTAATAAAAATTTATTTACAATTGCATTCCATCACCCAGATAGTCTTTGATGTTTTACTGCCTCTGCAAATAAGCTCATGAAAACAATTATTTGCTGTTTTTAGTGTAAATAAACAAAGCCGCCCTCATGAACTGCCCGACCTTAATGTCAATTGATTTTCTAGATCGAGGAACCCTTATGATTCAGGGACGCTAAAAGTTTTGATTTTCAAAATAGGATCACTTCATACACCGAAATATACTAGTAATTATAAGTATTTACTGAGAGAGCAAGAAAAACAAGAAACGATGCATAACTTATATGCTATGCGAATGTTAAGCTGCTCATCTCAACCAAATCAACAAGTCAGTCCTTGCTACAACTATGTGTGTATATAAGCATTCATGAGTTCTTAGACCTCGTCTGATGGTGTGCTAGCAAGGGAGACTGCTCAACGGCCACGTTAGTCAACAGCAAATCTTCTTCATTTGCTTCAAACTTTTAACCTTAAATCGGAAGGTATGACTCTTTTCCCTCTTAATTGTAAGGATAAATAACGACCACGGGATTCGATTGAGCAGGTCAAGGCAGAACTATGTACGCATAGCACGCGGAGGAACGACAGTGACTAAATAAGCTTCCACAACAAAAATTAGTCACCTTCTACTAATATGGTGTGAGACCTCCAAGAGCGCGAACAATGGCGGCAATTCTGGGCGGTATTAAGTCTACAAGTGTCCTAATGAGCACTCGGTCGATTTTACACTACTCTTGCATCTACTGATTTCATAGTGCGGTCACAGTATGGGAACGATCTTCTCGACGTCTGACTAGTCGTTGTAGGCTGTCCCACAAATTTTCTATTGGGTACATGTCTGGGGACTTAGCTGGCTAATCTAAATGCCTGACAAATCCTGAATGACTTGAATGGCTGCCATGCCAATTAATGACAGTTCTGGCCCTATGTTACCGGAATTTTTCATCCTGAATGATAGGCAAAGTAACATGCCTTTTTTCATGAAGATATTTTGAAAACAACAGAACTCGGTTATCTAGCAGCTCAATGTAACCATGCTGGTTCAGGTTACAGATACCTCAACTAAAAGACCCACTTCTGTGTAGTAGAAACAGCCCGAGAACATAACAGACCCTCCATGACAGATCCTTGAAAAACAATTGGTGACTAACTTTCTGTCCGTGGAGCTTATTATTAGCACCTTACCGTGAGTTCATTTAACGAACAATATGTACGAAAAATCACATGAGTATTCTGAACGTTAGAAATACAAGTAGAATGTGCGGAATTTCTCACAGATCTCGCAATACGTCTTCCGTTCCATTTCTATGCAGCTGAACATGAGTCTGGTTGAAAATTCTCTAGAATCGGCTAGCTGCTCTTTCTTCAAATTCAAAGTTTAACGGCTCACTGACTTCAATTTTGTTGCGAATATTGGTCCCGAAACCAAGTAACTGAAAGTTCAGCATGAATGACCAAAGTACTAAGTACTTCGCAAGCCAAAAACTGTGGTGTTTTTTAAAATACACACTGAGGTATACATTCTTGTACATAGAAGCCGAGAAGCAATTGAATTCCATAATTACTATCCAGTTTATTATATTTGTTCACTGTTGAAGCCTCCTCATTTGACTTAAAGCTGGTGTTGATCCTCCGCGAGTGATACAAACATACTTGAGTCGCTCACATCTCAGTCACCCTCCGCAACCGGATATTCAAAGAGGCGCCGCTCCACGGCAAGGACAAAGCGACGTCACCCTCACAGTTTCGGATATTTCGTAGTGTTACTTATTTTCAAGGCTCTATTTCTCAAGGTACTCTTCAGATGCAAAGAGATGAAGTGCATCAGGGTATATCATATATATACTGGCTTGTGCATTAAGCCGTGTGTGTTTTTTATTAGAAACGTACAGGGAAAAATAGAATAATTTGCATATGTTACTTTTAATGCAATTTTTTGCTTTAATTAATTACATATTTGATTTTTTAATTGCATTTCTTTTGGTTCAATTTCAGATCCTTAATCTTAGAGTGGGTTGCCAAGTAAACAAAATTGAGCATTTTCGACACCATTCATTTTTTGTATATAATCGAGGTGTTAACGCCCCCACAGCTGTTCGTGAGATTTGTGAAGACTGAGATAATGAGATGATGGAGAAGGTGCGATACCTCAAAGGACCACCCGCGCCGTTAGTTTTCGCACTTTAAATATGAAAAATTTGAAAAGCGCTCACAACTCATTCCTCAACCCATAGATTTTTATGAAATATTTATGGAACTATGAACCAAGTGGGATCACATGCTGGACCATGGAGGCCGAAGCTGTAAACTGAACATTAGTTACTTGAAATTGCCAGATCTTTGAGTTTCGATGAAGTAATTTTTTGCACATCGCTACATTAATCACAAGTTAATTGCTAGTGTTGCAGCGATAATATGAAATACGAGCTCAAAACTGGCCGCAATTAGAGTAAAAACACATCGTCTCATTCGTTTATCAATTATGACCATTGTGAACTACACTCATAATGTCAGGGAAAGCAAAATGTTTGGAAAGTATAAATCCACATACATTTCAATTATTCTATCAAATAGTACTCATAGTGTAAAAGAGCAGCATAGTTCCTCCGCTATTTCTTTTTGTACGCCAAAACACTGTCAACTTTCACTTGAAATAAAGTTCAACATCACAGATAATTTAGTTGATGCAGGATGACTTTTCTCAAGAGTTGAAAATATTGCTAATTAGCAAAGAATATATAAACTCTGATTTAAAATGTATTTTTTACAACTTAAAGTTAGTCAATAAGCTGCCAAAGAGAATTAAAATCCTAAAAAAATTGTTATATGATACTTCAAAAGCTCACAAGACCAAGTTTAGAATAACCATAGAGCGAAAATTAAATCGTAAAATTCCTAACTACTGGGATAGCACGAAACATTGAGCTGTGATGCAACCTCTGCTCAAATCGGTGAAAACAACCGAGATGGCAATTATATCATAGAGACAGCTATGAGGAGCAAGATGAGGATTTTGGGACTGTGTCTACTAGTATACGGACTGTTCACGAGAAATGTATCCACTGATTTTAAATGTCAACTAGACGACACGTGACCCGTTTGGTCAAATAAAATTTATGAAATTCAAACCGTATCCAGAAATATATCCGATGCACTCAAGTCGGTATCCACAATACGGGATTAAACGAAGAGTATAAATTTCGAATATCTCAGATCCGACAGACAAACGTGTGCACGGTTTCAAGCAAACAAGCAAGACGACCAGAGTTTTAGTATTATATAGATAGATAGATAGATAAAATGAAAATCCGCTGATGCTTATTAAGTTGCATTATAGAATGTATTGGAATTAAACTGTTGCACGGTATCATAGATACATAATACTGTATTATTGATGTTTAAAATCAGTGGGTGCATTGTTCGTGAACACCTTCTATGTGTAAAAAATTAAGAATATCGAAAGACTGGTATTCTATCATATATTTCGTCCAATAACTTTGTGAACAAATTAATCGTTTAATATCCATATCAAAGTAACCTTCAGAGTAGAGGATGGAATACATCAAATTTTCCAACCTTACTCGGCCACAGGATTGTATTTTAGTTATTTGCGCTCCCAATTTTCGAAGTGAAAAATTTCTCGAGTTAACCACCTTTCAATCCAAAAAAAACATTGACTCGGTCTGATCATTATAGGAACAGCCTGTGCAAGAAAAAAAAGACCAAACATTGTCCGTTTACTATCATCCAGTCATTGCAATTTGACTAAGAGCTAACAGTCAGCGGAAAAGAAAGTTGTTTTCAAAATGTTTTCAGTCAATAGTTATCCCGAAAGTTAAGAAATTTATCGAGAGACGGTGAGAAATCTGACGAGAATACTTCGTATCTTCTCGTAGATGGCCAGCAGTAACATCCAACTGCCAGGAGGTGGCAAGCAGTAACATCCAACTGCCAGGAGGTGGCCAGCAGTAACATCCAACTGCCAGGAGGTGGCCAGCAGTAACATCCAACTGCCAGGAGGTGGCCAGCAGTAACATCCAACTGCCAGGAGGTGGCCAGCAGTAACATCCAACTGCCAGGAGGTGGNCAGCTGCCAGGAGCGGGTCAATACTATAATCCAGGAGCTGGAGACTGTCGCGTGCCGAGGATGGCCGCCAAGCCGGAACAGAGCCAACACCGCTACATCACCGCCAGAAAGGGACGCCGAGCTCACCCTCCTGCAGGGTCCCACGTCAAAATTACGACGGGAAGGACACACGTGCGCCGCAGCTCGCTGCTGCTGCTGCTGCTACCGTGAGAACTCACTGAGTTTGCCTAGTGCTGCACCTAGTGATTTAATCTCATTGCTATGTCCCTGGTGCCTCGCACACTTGGTGCGAAGTGGAAAATTCTTCTTCGCTTGCTCTAATGCAGTGTCTTTTAATTGTTCACACATGAAACTGCAAGTTCAAGAATATTGGCAGTCACAGAAAGACTTTTGTGTGCCATTCACGTGCTCGAGAGGAGCTTGGTCCGAACAGACTGTACTGTTGCTGTCCCTTAATCCCATTGGAGAATTTAAAATGAGAATGCCTTTTAAAGTTTAATCCCATGGTCCTGAATAAGTGAATAATGATGAAACCTGTTCTAATCTGAGAGGCCTTACTTTTCAAAACACGGTTAGCGAGACGCTCGTTGTGAAGTAATAAATTCCGTATCATTTCACCATATTTGTGTAGACGTCAAGCTTTCCATTTCCGGCAGTGTTGAGTTGCGTTGCTTGCCAGGACTACACGTCCGGTGCTGCAGTTAGCCCTTTCCGACTCAGACGAGGGGCTAGGCTTAGCGAAGTCTGACGCACACATCAACAAATTCTTATAAAAGTAGTTATACATGTTAACTTGGAAAACAGGTATACCTAGACATACAGTTTTCAGCTTTCTGCAGCCTCATGGTTGTACATGAAAGTACAGTTTTTTTTCGTGGTACCCTCAACGTACAGCAGTACCTCAGAGTTTCAACCCTGTTCCGACAAAATTGTTTTGGCGATAAAGTGAATTTGGCCATATGCGGTTAACTAGCTGCAGCCATATGTATATATGCAATAAGACTTCATTTAGCTTGCTACGAAAAACTAGGAGCACCTTTTTATGAAAATGAATTTTGAAATGCAAGTAGACAGTAAAGGGTCCAGCTTGTTTCAATGGCAACAGAGATAGAAATACGTAGTCCCTCAAGTTTGGCCACACGAGTACAGGATGTGTGGTGCACCAGAGCTAGGTGTTAAAATTTATGGATTAGCACCTAGTGCCTGGCTAAATTGCCCCCATCGCGCACTCGAGCGCTCTAACGAAGCATGAGAAAGCACAAAATGTGGATAAGGTCAGCTTGTTCAGCGCGCAGTCCACCGATGAGTTTAAATCAATCACGTAACGAGGTCACTCAGTACCTCAGCTGACGCAGAGTCGTTACAGACGTAATTCACAAATTTGATTGACCAAATTACAGGTCTTTTTTTAAGTGTATGGTGTGAAATGCGTGAAAAACGAGAGTATTTACGACCGAAATTTGGTGTGGTTAGAACCTGAAACTAACTCGCGGGTGCGTAAGTGTGATATATTGAAATTGCGATTATTTCTTTGATAGAAGATTTGTACGTACAGCCTGGAGCTCATGATAAGTTATCGTAATAGAAACGAGTCCTGTTGGGTATTAGTCGAAATGCCTTTGAGTGATATGAAGCTCAGAGGAACTGGACTAAATCACGAGCGTAAATAAAATGAACGCTGCATTGCGGTGAAGAATAGATACATAGAAGTCCATGATTGAGCTCTACCATTTCTATACTGTAGTCGTCTAATCCAACTTTACAGTTGTGATTTAACATTCTGCTGAAGTGCTCAGATAAATGTATGGCAGTTTGATTATATCATTCCTCTTGGATTGGTTTGGCCTCCAGACATATGGCTGTAAATCTATCTTAGCCTGTGTATCCCGAGCAGACATTGGGGGGCCTGAAGTGCAACACCGGCGCTGCGGTTCAGAACTTCACGGAGACCGAGCGCGTCCTCGCTCTAGGAGCACGAGGTCCTCTGGTTACTGCCAATTACGCTAAATCCTGCGCATGGTTGACGTTCAGCTTTGGCATAATGGAGCAAACTTATGCCTACGAGTTGGACTTGCTGCAAACGCACGTGAGGGTCTTTTTGCGGTAGTACAGTGGAGACGTCGCGTGTGATCACGGGAGAAGCGAGAGACGAGCGCTTCGTTTTATATAGTGCGGTGGTCGTGCTTCAATGAGTTTATGTTGCTCGTGCGAGTTGCGGTTCACATCGCATGCATGCAACTCTCACTCGCACTTCTAAATTTCCCTCCTAAATGATACGCTACGCCACGGGAAGGCTCTTATTCAATCGAAACGATCAAGATTCTCCCCGGAAGATGAGACGGTTTCCATTTTGCTCGCTGTATCAGCGCAAGTTTATCGGCATTCGGGAGAATAATGAGATCCAGGCCTTGCTCTTGAGCTTATTTTTACGCGGCCAAGGTCACTTCTGGGAACTGATCACAACTGAAGCACTCGATCATTTGTCGGTCATGATCTACGAAGGTCGCAGCGATCTCACGTCCAGAGAAAAGTTAGATTGATTTGGACAGTCCTTCATAACAGAAGATTTATCTGCTCAAGTTCAGATAGTGTCAATGTCATTATTTCTCCATCTATAATGGATTACATTCATTATTTTCTGTGGCTTTTCTCTGAATGTGTGGGAAGTCACATCAGCCGGTGCTGGAACAGAATTTTTAGCTCATTATTTCAAATAAAATACATACCACCGAAACTTCATGAAAGCTTCTTATGGAAATAAGTAAGTAAAAGGCCATTACAATTACTAATTATAATAATAAATTACAAACATTGATGTTTAATCGAACTCGTGATGCCCTCTTAAAAAACTATTCCAATTTATCAAACGAAGAGAAGAATTTTACATCCCCGCTGTGAAGGCACGACGGCCTGATAGGCTATGACAGAAATCCACCCGACGGTTATGTGTACCCTAAGTGCTCTGTAAACTGAGTTTTTCATAATTTTACTTTACCTTATGCAGGGAAATGATCAATTATAAAAGTGACGTAAAATATTTATAATACGAGCGCTAACATGGAGCTTACGTGATCCTTAACAAATGCAAGATTTTTGAATAGGTCTTGATACAAGCCTAAAAATGCATAAAATGAAGCCGCTCAGCATTCTATGAAAGATCGGAACTAATTAAGGAGCAAAAACTATTATTATGAGCCCCACGATTATTAGCTCGGTTGTGCAGGAATGAAAGACGATAATTGCAAAAAGAAACGAATGCTGCTATCAGAAGCTATAAGAATATAATAAGAAGAAATGCCTGGGTCCTCTGCCATATGCGGACTGAGCAAAAACGAGTAACGCGAGCAGCTGATAATAATCAAAAGCCAGTTTATTGCATCCAATGTAAGTAGGGCAACGCATGATCTGCACGAGCGGTTCTCTGCTACAGCTCTAATGTCGTTCTCACAGGGGTCTTCCCGCTAAATGGGACCGCTGGTCATCTCTTGTACGTTTCAAATGAGGGAAAATTAAGTATGATCTGAAACGCTGCAGTAAGTTGTAAACGTATTCAAAACAGCGGTTCGGATGACTAATACGAAATTTTTTCCGTCTCGGGAGGCAGTGAGATCAGGCTCTTATAATGTTCTACAACTTCTGATAGGCTTCTTGAGCTACAATTCACTCGGAAAGCAGCTCTCTGATTCTCTTCGAGTCTGACAAGGGTAATAGCTAAAGATGAGTGAACGTATGTAAGCATGAGGGCAACAAGGCATCGAGTGAATGGAATAATTAGAGAGAGCAAAGCATTCAGGAATTCCCTTCATAACGAAGGAAGACAAGCACAAACTGAGTCAGGAACTCGAGTGTAGAAAATTCAGCGCAGGAGGAAATATAATTTAAAGCCCTCTGCACCCATCAAATTCAAAACATAAGTTTCACAAAGGTAGAAAAAAAATGATGAACGTAAATTCAATAGATGAATTATGCTCAAACAATCTTCATGTACTTGATGAAATCTGTAGTTATCAAATGTAATATGTAAGTAAATGCAGTAGAGACCGAAAGTACTCTAAAATAATATTTGCAAATATTTAATGTTTCTTATAAATAATGATTGCAAATGTATTTTCAATTTTTTGTGAAACTTCCGAAAATCTAGGCAGAATTTGATAAAAATTTAGGGTTACGAAGAAAATTTATCAAAATTCAGATCTCTTAATTCCCTTTACATTGTTGGGAGGAAAGGGTCATGAAACAACGCGTTCATCGTTTTCGCAGCTACGAGCCTCATTCAACTATCTCGGAACACGACGAATTACAATCATGCGTTATTATTTAAGTCTGGGATTTTTTGCTGAGAGAGAGGGGAAGCGCAGGAAAAAGCGTAAGTGTAAATACGAGTGTTAATTCTCAGAGCTCTTTTAGGTTGTGTACTGCAGGCTGTGGCTCACATGTGTATGCTTGAACAAAATGTTTGAATGCCAAGTTTCTTAAATCAAAAGTGCACAGTAGTATCTCAATGCGAAGTGTAAGTTTTAATGAATTAGTTTAAAAAAATTCAGAATAATAGTTCAATTGAGCTCTAAACACATGCAGTTCCTCCATTTCTTCTCCATTGGTTGGATTCTCATCTTGAATGATTGATGATTGTGCGTCCTCCAAGATCATTTCCTGTTTTGAATGATAAATTACTTTGTTCCATCCAACGTGCATTCGTAACACAAGAGATGGAAAGTTTTTATCTTATCTGAATCCGTAGCTAGAGCCGTGGCTGATTTTTTTTAAACCAGATCATGAATTATTACGAAACACGGAACAAATATTACCGAACTAACACATGAGATACAAAGAATATGGCAACATTTGGGACATAATATTCAATGAAACTCCCTTTGTGCTCATGGGTTTCAATAATTCTAATTCTGGTACCAAACTGCGCAGTTGAGGGGTGTTCAGCCAATTTTGCAGTGAAGCACTGTAGGTAATCTAGATTTTACATACATAATTACAGAGATTTTACAGCAGGTATCTTAACATTCAGCTGATTAAGGAAACAGCAAAAATGAAATATCGAAAAGGAAATTTTCAAGTTTTGACAGATGGAAGTACGCGTGTAATCACACTGTACGTATGGATACCTGTGCTGAAAACATTAGAATTCCTTCACTTTGCTCTGATGTACTACTCAGGTCACTTTAGAAGTACATCTCATTTATGCATGACACAGCGCGTGCTGGACGCGAATTTAGGTAAATATAACTACAAAATACGATTAGAAAACCGTTGAAAATAGCCAAAACGAGTTTCATAGTTTTGACACCTTCTTTACGTGACCAAAAAGCCTGAGAAAAAAACACTGAAATTACCTAGTGGCGATCCTCACGTATTTGTATCCTCTTCAATGCCACTAAATTTAGGAAACAAAATTCAGAGCAGTTAAAAAATGAGGTCTGCAGGCGTATACTCCGACTCGTGTGGCGGCAGAGCTCCTCTCGCTCCTCCTGCCTGGCCGCCACGCTGCAGCGCTCGCAGGCAACATTCCGAGCGTGTCTTCAGTTGTCCTTCATGCACACCAACACTGACGACAATATAATTAGCTCTCCTCTTGATTTATCCTCCATATTGTGATGAAGTTTCACTAAACATGGGTGCCTCTATCTGTCATTTTCAGCTGCTTCCATCGAGAGTAGACGGTGGTTAAAGCGGGGGATCCGAATCTGTGTCCTTTTGTAAAGTGAAACGATCATTATTATGATATTCACATTTTTCATGCATTTGGCGCTTAAATTTTACGCAAGTGGTAGAGTATCATCTGAAATTCTTCTGCTCTCTGCTCTCCATAGTTAACGTACCAATCCTTTAATGACAGAAGCACACTCGTTAAGTGCTTATCAATTGACATGCGTGGAAGACGCGTGTTATCATGTTCGTACCGTAAGCCCTGTAGAGTTACCTAGTGCTTCACTTAATAGAAACAGGTCTTTGCCCACCGTCAGCAGGCTGCTACGCTTTCTCTTTGAACTGAAGAGTCTCACGACTGGAGCTGCATGGCTAGGCTCCGAAATGTTCGGTCAAAGAGGCGGTCAAAGTCTCCCACCCCGTAACAGCAACGTCACTTTGCACCATGTTGACTCGCGCAGCTTCATTCAAAGCAATAACGCATGAATGATAAAGTTTGCTAACTTATATGGGGACCATAAAACTCAGCACGGATTGTCTTCTCTCGTTCTCATTACACTCGCCTTGATAAAGTTTTATCTTTATCGTCAGACATGAGCCGCTTCCCTGATTGGCTGCTGAAAGGTTCAGCCCAAGCCTCGCTGGGCATGCACTTGTTTAATATCATTACCATTATTATTGGTGGGGATTATCATAAACATCTGTTCCTAATTCCAGGCTAGCTCGATTTGTATTTTGCTCTTATCAAATATGGAACTCATGATGGGAATGCGTCGTTTTTTCTCCATAAGTCGAAGTGGTTACGAGCTCCTCACACGTATGCGTTTTCTGCACGTCACTCGATAAGCATGCGTGAAATTTTTTGAAGCTACCTTCTCCCCATGGAGTGTCACGGCCGCGTGGATCATTATACCTCTTCTTGGTTCATGTGCGCCCTTGCTTTTTTATTGCCTAGCACCGCGAATAAAAAGCATTGAAGGAAGCACAGCCGTCGCTCTGGAAGGAAGAACTCATCGTGCGCTCAGCGCCAGTTTTCCGTGAGGGGTCCGCTCTTCGCAGCCGAGCGCCTCGTTCTCGGATAAAAAACGTCCTCCAACTCGTGCCGCTGGCAGCCGATTTATAGCTGCTCTGAGCGTGAGTAAAATTGAGCCCCTGGCATCAGACCCGCACTGTTGGTCAGGTAAAAAAGAGGATCGGCCGATCAAATATATTAACTTTGGTTATATTTCAGTATCGCTGTTTTCAAATGACTTATAACAGGATAAAAGAGGGAACTCTTACTCTGAAGTATTGACTACCATCCAGTAGCCTTGTTTTTTCATAGAAGAGAAGGGATCGACACAGTATGACACTGCAGGGCAAAAAATGTGTTCTATCACTGGAGCCTACAATTGACACTCAAGGTATTAATCGAAGCTACTCCTGACAGTACGTATTTGTTCTTCCTGACCTATGTAAGTAAACGCCAGTGGAAACCTCACCGTATGGTATTTTAATATTATTTTTAATAAAAAGAAATCACAAGACGTTTTCAAAACGACCTCTTTTTGCTTCGAGAAGACAAGGTGATCTCAGAAGGGGAATCACAAACCTTTCCGTGTGGATGGTCATGTTGTGCACCTGCGTATACCGTGTTTCACGTGCTCTGTTGACCGGCTCTACAGTGCTCAGGGTGTCTTATGAAACGCGGTCAGGAAGCGAGGACTGTTTTTTTTATTTCCAGCCTTATTTATTTGATACTTACTTTTAAACTTTTACAATTGTAATGAAATACTTTAGTAAAAGAGGATTAATGAAGTTTAGAAGAAGAAAGTGGACGTTTAAGAGAAGAGTACAAGGCTTGTAAAGGAAGAGGTGCTCCAGCTTCTCCTGAGAGACGGCATTTAGACGCATATCTTTTAGCTTCTTCGTTTCGATTTAGCGCAGTCACACACACACTCTCAGATATCTGTCTCCTTTAGTGCGCTCGATGAGGCTAGGAATTGAGCAGCCCACAGATAAGCCAAATTGGTGCGGTATTTGGGCTAAATTTAGCTCGCCCACAAACACTGTTCTTTCGTTCTTGCATCAAAAGCCCGACGGTGTACTTCGTTGATAACTAAAACTAATCTTTTATGGACAGTCACGACACTTACCGAAATAAGTGTCCTACAATACAGAGAGTGAAAGCAGAAGGTAACTATTCTCTAAGGTAACAGTAACAGACATACGAGTATAGGTCGAACAGTGAATCCAGTCGCAACTTCTTCGCAGGGGCATCTAAAGTCATGTATAATTTTGGCAGCACAAGCTTTCGCCTTTTTCGTCGCCTTTATTTAAGGCGGCGAAAAAGTTAAACTGGGAATATGCAGTTAGTTCTGAGTGCGTGTTTTCTCTGTTATTTCAAAGGGGGATGGCGGGTGCATGCGTAATTACATAGAAACCAACATATTTTTTGTATACACCAAACATATTTTCTTCGTTGTATGCTTCAAGATACCGGTTACGCAAAGTACATGCAACGTAAGTGTGCAAAAAGAACTATTTTGGCTTCATATACCCGTAAAACTTGTAGTCAAATCATGTAAATAACTTCAAGCTCTCTCATATCAGTCGATAGAATTTTCTAGCTTTCCATCAAGAGAAAGTCGGTCTAAGCAATTTCATTAGCGACTTTAATAACATGAATTTATCGTTAGTGAGGGCCAACGCTCTAATGCATCTAAAAATTAAAATACAATTAAAATATTTAAGCGAGCGAAATGACATCACTGAAGTCTATTTTTGAGCATTGAAAACTCAGCATTCACTACATACGGATGGGATCTCCGCCATTACTGACATGAGGTCGGTCCAGTCGGACACAAGCTGCGCTGGCACCAGCCGCTCGTTGTGCGAAATGCGGCGAGCTTTTCATGTTGAGAGCGTGGGTGTCATTATTCCAACGCGATGTGAATATTCAAAAAATGACTAATCCCTAGGAATATGCGAAAGCTGAACATAAAATGAGAGCCACATTAATCCTTCACTTGCAAAATTCAATCTAATGCACCAACAATTCTAACTAGTCTTTATTCAGCAACAGATACGTTTTACCAAACATGAATGTATACCGTCGATCTTAATAGCTTTACATGAATAAAAAACTAAGACCATTTACTTAATAGCTGGGAACACCGTGTAGTAAATACTTTTATTGAAGAATACTTACACATATTCTCGATTTCAATTCCTACCTAAATCGCTTTAAATGTATTCATTTCTTAAACCTTGGTATGGAAATTCAGTACATTCATAACTAAATCGCATGAGCATAAGTTACTAAATATTCTCAGTACTTAGTCAAAGATGCATAATCTTTTATCCTTTTTTACACCAATTGTACGTTTTTCGTGTGGTTCTTGCAATATCGACTCGCTAATAACAGCAAACAAAGTAGCAATTCATAAAAATTCAAGATTGATCTGTTTTAGGCAAGTCAGCTGGTTCGTTTTAACATTTTTCAGTAATCACTTATTCTACTGAACATTCTCTGGTCTGTCAGGGAGATGAATGTAACCCGCCGAACGCTGATAACCATTGACGAACCAGGGAGATGAATGTAGCCCGCCGAACGCTGACAACCATTGACGAATCAGGGAGATGAATGTAGCCCGCCGAACGCTGACACGCTGACAACCATTGACGAAGACTCGCCGGTATGCAGCATGAGCCGTGTCCAGCAAAGGGGCAGCGGTGACCCCAAATGAGCGGCACATTTACAGACGGACCAGTCCGTAGTATCAGAGGAAGAGTTTCACTGTCGCTGACAATGCGAGATGCGCGCGAGCACAATGCAGAGCCGTGGCGCAGCCTGAACACAATTATTATCCATGCGTCAAGTTCAGACATGCGAACTAACTCGCGATCATGACCTCAAACCTGCCTCCTTTATTATGGCATTGTTGTTTGATAATCATTGCCTGGTCGCTCCCCATGAATGATGTATACGACTTTCTTAAATATCCGTATCATGAGAATGCACTGCTCTCTGTCGGAGCTAAAAGTCCTTTTAAAACATTTACCCAATTCTAGAACTGGTATCAGTAAAGTTTTACTGATGAACTTCCCTTTCCGTCAACCTTGCCTGCGTTTTTGAGCTCGTCACTGATGCATCCAAATCGAAATTTTTCGTTGAACTAACTCTTGTCCCGTCGCCTCTGATATAAATTACCGGAATGGTAGAAACACACGAACATTCCTACGACCCAGGGTGCAAGCTGATGCTGATGTATGTACTTGAAGATTCTGTTATTATTAGTTCTTACAGAGATGACTATACCTTTGAGGATTAAACAGATCTTTATCCTTGGGATAAGCTATGATAGTCCGTTCACAAAAGAAGACAAGGTTCCTTTTTGAGGAACATCTCTGATGTACCTTTTCATAAGCCGTATCCGCGCCATTTCAAAACTGGAATTGTGAATGGATAGATTTAGAACGAGGTTAAGCAGAAAAATTGAGGCTCCGGTTCTATTGCAAGAATCATCCAAGACTATCGTCCCGGGATATATGTAGATTTTTGCTTGAAGTTTGAAGTTGGCTTATTTTTGCTCTCTTAATATAGGGTAACTGTGAAATGGGGTATTATTACATAATGAGTGGGCTTTTTAATAGCTCGTTTTACTATCACAGTGTAAGTAATGAGATTGTACTTCAGATGGTAATTAAAAAATCTGTTAAATCATATACCTGACGAAGAGACTGCACTTTCCTAAAGCAAAGAGGTTTTGTGTGTCCAAGATAAGTCAAGTGCACTCACATCGCCAAAGAAAAACAGCATTCTGTCCGTTGCGATGCTGCTCCTTTGGTCACATGCCAACTACGCCAAAGTTTGCTCGAAAACTGCTCATCATCACTTCCTTCGGCGATTCATTATTTTAGTCTCATGAGAAAATAACCGCAATTTCCTTCGGACTCCCGCGTTCCTGTTATTGCTTCAACTTCACGTGAGTGCGAGGCGCTGCCGGATCCATTGTAACCGAGCCACTGCCTTGAGATCTCTTTTGTTCAGACTTGAGTAGCGTATGAAGCGTCGCTCACTCAAAGGAACGAGAATGAAGATTGTGCCTCAAAATTGCCGGTTTCCTAGTAATCAGAGGAAAAATGATCCCTGATCAATGAGAAAGTTTCTTTACAATAGTTCCAACTTCTCGTAGCATAGACTAAAAATTGCCTCCTGTCATGTCTCAATGCAACGCAATGCTTTGAAAAATTGTTCGAATCGGCATTAGCTTTAGAACTGGGGTGAGACAAAAAGATTATAATTACACTTGAAGAATTGCAATAAACCGCGAGAGATTCTAATAAAAACCGGCCTGGACTTGCCCACCTCTCCATCGAGACAGGCCTGTACGTGACTGGTGCTGATTTTTTCATTCATTCCCAAGAGAACAATTTTGAGTGAATATTGAAGAAGCAATTAGCGTTCTTCAATATTAGTTGATTATTTTCTGCCACTTCAGAAATTTTATTATGGAAACTTGTAATCTGGAACTCATTAGAGATAGCACTTCATGTTATCTCAGACTACAGCTCCTCTAAGCCCAATCTTCAGGACAGATTTATAGAGAATCGTACATATTTTATAATTTTAAACATCAATTTTAAGCTGACTTGTACAATGTGAAGCTTTTGCGTTGAATATCGGCTAACGTATCGAACAAGATAAAAAATAGAACGAATATTCATAAGCTCCATAACAATCATAATCGTAATTGCAATTGATTTAAAGTGTTTGTGAGCCCCGTTTGTTGCGCAGCTTGTGTCTCCATTGAAGTGGCCAGTTTTGCTGCTCCTGTTAACAACTGTATGTCAGAGATGTAAACTGGGTCTTCCAGTTATACATCAGGGATACGAGCTAGGTTTCGAAACTCTACATCAAGGATACCAGCTAGGTTTCGCAACTCTACATCAAGGATACCAGCTAGGTCTTGTAGCTGTATGTCAGAGATACGAGCTACATCTTGCGGTTGCACATGAGAGATACGGCTAGGTCTTGTAACTTTACATCAAGGATCCAAGTTTGGTCTTTACGAGGTAGATGATATTGGTATTACAGTTGTGCATCAAAGATATTTGTAAACTGATATTGATGAACAGATATTGCAGCTGTACATTAAAAATGCGACTTAAGATATTGTATTTCAGATGAAACCTATAACAGGGGTACAAGGAAGGTTTTGCAAATGTTCAGTAGGGAAACGATCTATATCCTACATCAGAACTACGGCACTCTATTGAACCGTTTTAGAGTGCACATAAATCTTTTTGTGTTATATAGCACACATACAGGATGTTGGGGATAAATTTGACAAAAATTCAATGCTTTATTTTTTTATATTGGTTGCAGACAGTTTCTCATACTACGAATCATTAAGAGGCTTGTTTCTAGTTCATTTATATAAGTGATAGCAGCGAGAATAGACAAAAAGAAACCAACTCATAAATAACCTGCATCATAGTGTTCTGCACCGGTCCAAAAACCAATAATGAAAAACATTTTTCAAGATCAAAAATCCAATAATAATAATACCTAGCTTGCTTACAGTCAAAAATGTTACACCTCGAGTTATGAAAACGAAGTTTTCTTGCCGTATTTTTCAAAGGAGGTCTCAGCCTAAATTCAGATCGATACGTGGAGTTACTGAACACTTTAGTTAAGTCCTGAATAAGAAGAGTTGCCAATGCTAGACCATATGTATGGCAGCAGCTTTCGGCTTCCTGGCACATCTGTGTGAAGAGTCAGAAAAGGTTGTCAGAGAATTTGTACGACTTCAACAGTCCCAGCGTTTGACTTCCCAACTCCCCGGATCTGAACCCAAAAACTCCTACGTATGTAGTGCGGTTGAAAAATATACCAACCGCCGTGTTAATAAATAAAAGCCCAGCTGATCGACAGAATTAAGGCAGTTTTTGAGATGCTTCCTAGAGAAACTGTAAAATCAGCTGGCTCCGGGTTCTGGAGCCGTATCGAGGCTGTGATCGAAGCTAATGGTAGTTTTTTTTTCAAGTAAAATTTCCAAATATTATTGCAACATCTATTCCGGTAAATTTCTTTTTAATGCACTGATTTTGATGTTGCCAAGTCCCTTCTTTTTTTCTTAAGAACTTGCTAAATTTATCCCGAACACCCACTAGCAATTTTCGCTTCACTTAGCTCACACAATCATTTCCGTTCCATGTAACACACATAGTCATTTCTACTTCATATAGCACGTAATTTCATATAGCACACGTAACTACTATTGGGTCATATAGCACACATAGCAATTTTGGATCGCATAGCACACATAGCTAATGTTGCGTCGTATAGCACACATAATTATTTTTGTGCCACATAGCACACATAATTACTGCCGCAACACACGCCACACATAACAATTTTGCGTCACATAGCACGTGCAGCTACTGTTGGGTCAGATATCACACGCTATTATTTTTACATCATATAGCTCACATAACTATTTCTACTTCATAACTATTATTGCAACGTATAGCACACATGACCATTTTTGCTTCATATACTGTAGCACACATAACTACTATTGCGACATACAGCACACATAACTTCTATTGTACCATATAGCGCTGCCCAGCTCTGCCCGTAGGAATACCATAGGCAGAGGTGGGCAGCGCTACTTC
Source organism: Orchestia grillus (assembly GCA_014899125.1). Classification (NCBI taxonomy): domain Eukaryota; kingdom Metazoa; phylum Arthropoda; class Malacostraca; order Amphipoda; family Talitridae; genus Orchestia; species Orchestia grillus. The sequence goes on from VOMN01054692.1 coordinate 22,392, forward strand.
GAAATGTAGCGGCCGCTACATTTCAAAGTAGCGCTGCCCACCTCTGATAGCACTCATATCTATTTTTCCAAGAATGTGGTAATCAGAAACGGTACACGGCTACTGAACTTAACTGAATGGTCCATCTGAACACGGCCATGAAAGCGAATAAACAAGTAAACTGCTTACCATTCCTAAAGCTCGGTTCGTTTACGCTCATAAATAATGTGACAAGATATAAGATGAGCTTTCGTTCTGGAGGTCTATCATGAACTGCCTTGTGATGTGGGAAGCTTGAGACCATGATTCTTGTGACGTGCTCTGAATACTATTGGATAAACAATTATTTAGTTCCCCTGGAACATATTCTAGTGCATTAGAGTATAGTTCCTTTTATCACAGCATGACAAACAAAATTTACGAATCGGGCGAGAAATACATCATTACCTACGTAAATTCGACGATGAAGTTCGGCCAGGCAGAGGCCGAATTAAAATTCACTAGTAAGTTGTAATTTACTGACCAGATGAAAATGAAGCCTCATACGACGAGTCAGGAACTGGAATTGTTTATTCAAAATTAGATTTGTAACGAACGACTTTGATTTAACGCGTGATTCTTTTTTTAAATTAGATGCAATTTGTCATAGAACTTACAGCTAGCGCCACGTTTCCCAATTGACATAAATGTGTTTTAGGCCATAGTAAATTAATTTCCTGTCATTCTAATATGGAAACTTTATTGGCCAGTTGACTGCATTTGACAAGGATAAAAGACCGGGCTGTGGAGTCGTAGATAGGACTCAAGTTCTCTTCTATTGTGAGATATTTGATGTGAAACAATGCGCAGCAGAACATAAGCAGCTCTAGAGACGGAAGTAGAAATTGAGATCATGTTTCAAATGTGAATTTGACTCTTTTTTCAGCTTTTCACAGTCGCAGTTGGGACCATTTACGCCTCCAAGGTCCAAGTCGGGACCACACTTCCTCCTGTAGGGCTGAAATCGGGACCGTCTTGAAGTCCCTCAGTTGGGGACCGAGTTAGGCAACGCGTGGAGCCGCTTCTAAGAAATGAAGGGTATTATTTATTTAACCGAGATCATGTTTCGGGTTGACGAGGTGAAAAGAAAGTTAAACTTTAGAAAAATAGAAAAAGTCAGAGTCACGAACTGAGACCGATTGACGCACGTACGTACGACTCGCCTCTGACATTATTTTCCACGCATCTTATTTTCCAGTGATGCGTGAGTTAAGGTCCTTACAGCACTTCATGCCCTTCGAATGGTCTATTCATTCAGTGATGACAACTCTTCCTGCCTACCTTCAGCGTCTGAGTAATTATATACACTGAATCCTAACTTCCTTTCTTCATTGATAGCGCCTTCCCATAATAATTAAGATCACGCGTTTTTGCATGAGTTTATAATGGACAATGACTTAGCGGACTCTGCCAAAAACTCAATTTGATATTCGGGCGGAAGGCTGCTATTGACGACAAAGCAGCAGAGGGCGTTCCAGGAAACAAAGCCAGGGAAACATCCGCGAACAAGATCCAGATCTCTGCCATCGAGAGGGAACGACTGAAAATCTCGACTGTCGGAAAGAATCCAGAGAAGATAGTTCCACCATCACTCGCAATTCAAGAGACGAAATATTGGCGCCGATTTCTCCCTGTCAAGGTGATTCAAGCTTCTCGAGTCGAGGATCTGAGTGTTGTTTGCTTGAAATATTGGTGACTACAGCTCACACATTCCAGCCTGGTGAACATAACAGCTGTTCCAACAGCCGCCCGACTTTTACACGAACAGAAGCGAGCTCAAACTATTCTGAATTTGACTTGTTTCTTTAAAAGAATTATATATGTAAATGACTCCGTTACAAGTAAAAAGAATTCATATTCCTACACTCAGCCATTTGTGTGATATACTGAAATTCAATTGAGTACAACGAATTAATGGTGATTCTTGAGCGATTGACTTCGTTGATGAGAATTTGGGCGGAAAGTTACAATTCTAACAGGGCAAATGAAGCGAAAGTTCATCAATGAATTGTGTAGTCGAAATGATTTCTACATAATTAGATGAGGAACTAAATAATAGCTCGAGAAAAACGGCGAGTTTTCCAGTTATTTCATATAAATCAGTTTCTAGACCAGTGTTAACATTCAAACGCACCAATAAGACTTGATACCCTCACGAGCTGCGACCAAACCGTGGTGGAGACCCAATCCAGTTTCGGGCCCAAGGAAAAAGAAGAATGGGCTACCATTGGGCCTAAAGAATTTCATCTTTGAGTAGACGACAAGTGACCCGTTGGGTCAAATAAAATTTATCAAAATCAAAGTGTATCCAGAAATGTATCCTATACCGTTAAGTCGGTATATACAATACAGGATTAAACGAAAAGTATAAATTTCGAATATCTCAGATCCGGAAGACAAACGTGTGCACGGTTTCAAGCAAGCAAGCAAACAAGCAAGACGACCAGAGTTTTAGTATTATACATACTAGATAGATAGTTACATATATAGATAGATAGATAAATAGATTAAAACATTATAACCCGGTTACAAAATTGTACGCTTAATTTGAAGGAATGGCTTCTCAATTTGTGGAAGCTCGACATTCAGGGTCACGTGTTAAGAGACTCAACTGCTTTGAATTTACTTAATACGCAGTGACCATTAATTTTAATTAAAAAAGAATACCTTGAAAGATGTTTGTGTTGACGCTATCTCAACTGTAGGTGCAACGGAGAAATTCAAGTTGGGGTGAGCATAAGCTAGAACGAATTTAATTGGTCATTTGAAATACTTGACACATTTATTTCACAAAAATAATTTACATTTGGCACTATACTAACTTATATTCAAGAGGAAATTACAAATAGTGAAAACACTATCAAAGGGGCCAAAGAAGCCTCTGTAGGCTGTAGGGTGAAGATGATATGATATTGCTAATGTAGAAACCTTATGGAATAGTTTACGGTGCATAGTAATTATAATAATTTCCCACTCAATATATTTATCTGAATGCTTTATATCAAACGCTTTTGACATTTACGTATGTATTTTCCACTCAAGCCTTGCCTACGTAGCAGATCTTGGCCCCTATCGCCGGCTAGTCATTTTCGTTGCTGAACTTGTGATAATCATGTTGAAATATGGATTTAATTATCTCTTTCACAATAATGTTTTGGGCAATGCTATTAATGTGGTTCTTTCAAGTAATCCAAGTCTACCGGTGAACAAAATCCTATTTAGTAGGTCAACACAGCATACGAATGGCGTCATCGACAGCTTCGCTGAAAAAGAAACCCATTGTCCAGTTCTTCTGAAAGGGATAAATCCGCGTCAACACTTCATCGGAACAACTGCAACTGCCAGAGAGACCTTCAGGACATCTTGTCCTCCCTCGCTGCGCCACCTCTGCTCCTGCATGTGAGTGCCGCAGGACCCGCAGCTCGGCACGCATGAGGTCAGCCCAGGGGAGGTCAGCCAGGATGATATGAGCCAATTTGTAGGGTACGAGGCGAGTGGCGGCTGCTGTGTGGCCGTCGTAACTATAGGAAGTCGGCGGAGGGAGGTCAGTCCAGATGAAAAGGAGTTAGTCGACACTGCGTAGAGGACGCTGAACTGCTGACGGTGGCTTCCATTATGGGTTGATGAACAGGACGTTTATAGAAGCAATTAGGAGGCCGCCCATTACTGTACATGAACGACTAAACTACATGAGTTAAAATTCATGTCGAGCATCAAGACACGCGGCTTAAGTGCCTGGAAACGGTTAGGACATCTTAGAGTTCAAGTAATCGTGTAAAATTGCAATTTATTTTAAGCGTCATGCGTAAAATCGTTAACGTTGCCATGTACTCAGATGCAAATTCAGCGATCTGCTAACTTACGGGTAGCGAAGGAATATTTTAATACTCATTTACGTCGATGAGGGACGAACAAAATTGCATTCAAAGACCCTCTTCCTACAAAAATGACACACATGTTCGCATCCATGACAGTTCACGCACAGTCATCCCGCGACGAAAGGACGTGGTTTGCTTCACTACCGAATTGATACTTTATTTTCTGTAACGCTAAGACATTTTAAATTCATCTGTTTTAACATTTTTCGAAAAGAAATCGAATACTTTTTTATTAGAATATAATGATAAAGAATATCTTTTTAGCGTATGATTCCCTCTATGCAATTGTTTGTCCCTTGGAGAAGTCTGAAGAACTTCACAAATAAAATGCTCCAATGAGACATACATGTGAGGTAAATGTTCAAACATCAACTGGGATTCATAAGTTTATTATCCGAGCTTTCGTACTCTTATGCAAAATACTTTTTCAAGGGAGCAAGCAAAGGAAATCTTCTCTCTCACCGTGCGTTATCCATAAATAGACTACGTCGTTAGCGTTAAATAAATTCGATAAAAATTTGAAATAAGAATTAAAATTTACGAATACACATGTGAAAAGTCTAAAAATTAGTTACTTGTTTAATCGGAAACACACTCTGTTTGATAGCGCAAAAGCTTGAAAAATAAACCAATATAACTCAAATGATGTTTGAACAATTTACCTCACCACATAAATCCTGGGGTCCGTTATACCGGCAAATAAGTTATACAAGTATTATTTACAAGTGAGTAAAGCGTCAATAATGTGCATTTAGTAAATAGTATATAGTACATACAATTTTATCTCTCGGATGGCACGTCCAGCGTCGTGAGATCAGATGTTACTTTTAGTTTACTTAAAAGTGAGCGTGTTAGAGATGAGATCCCACACAATTCAAAGCAATATGTCCGTGCACTTCCATTCTTATCGTTTGACAGTTTTAATCTGAACGCGAAGAGTCAGAGACTAGATAGCCCAATTTAGATGTCACTCCTACACGATCCTAATTTTTCCAGTTCAGATTCTGGAGTCATAAACTCCATGCGCTCTGTACGCAGACGTTTGTTTTACTCTGTGTAGGTCATTTTGTCATTTCTGTGGAAATTCTTACGGTTCCTATGTACTCCACTTCTTATACTTTAAGCATGTCCCTCTCATCCTCTACCTCCCTCAAGTTGGGGAAAAACTAAAACAAAGTACAATACCTGATACGATGGATACACGGCATGATTCACGCGAGCAACGGAGACCCTGTATCGGGTTACCGGACCGAACGAAGGCTGTCCTATTGTACAACTTATAAGGAATTCACTAATAGCCAGTGAAAGTGATGACTTCCCCTTCAACCAGGGATGACATTGCTGCGATTCGTCGTTCAGTTTAACTTTCCAGGTATGTGCGTCATCTTCTGGCGTTACTTCGCGCTTCAGTGAGCTGTAATTTTGCTCGGTAAACAAAATAGCGGCAGTTATTCTTTTCGCGTGAATTTAATTCATGCTCGATGATATATTGCCGTTTTTGGCAGCAGCTGTGGAAGTCACTTTTGTATTAATTCCAATGTTCGACCGCTTCAAAAACCTTATTCACCTGACTCCAACATTTCTACTCAACATTCGGCTAGTCATTGGGATATGAAACGTTAGGCTCTTGTATCTGAGAATAAAGGCAACAATTTACCTGAGAAGAATTTCTCCCACGCTTTTTCAAGTGGCATCTCAGGGGAGAGTGCACTAATTCGTCCACTTTATGGCTAGTAAATGCATAGTATTCTCCGTTGTTGGCATGCAGGTCGGTGCGACTAACGACGTTGTGGGGACCTCTTACAGCGCGGTCCCCGCGTGCTCTTGGCCAAGTTTTTTCTAAGCCTACACGTGCGCTGACTCCAAGCGCTCCAAGTGAGGCATTTTGACGACTTTTTGATGGTCAGATGCTATCTTCATTGCACGGGACACTCGTGGCAGCTGCTGCATACTTTGTTTGCTCTCTTTGATGTCATAATACGTGGAGGTGCAGCGTCCTCTGCCCTCCAGCGTGAGAATCGATGGAGATGTAGTTCTTTATTATTTAAGTCAAGCTATTAGTAAGGCACCTATGCCCACCATCTCAAAAAATGATTGCAATCTACGCGTTAAATTGGGACAGAAAATTTACGATCAATGCTCATAGAAAATAAATTTACCATGAAACATGTATGTGACTGGAATTCAGAGCTCCAAAAGTTATGAGCTGGTCGTCGGAACGAAAGTTGTGTGCTAAATTTTATACCTAGAAATTAGCCTAAGCTGACCTACTAAGTTTACTGACCGGTCTTCTAGAAAGACGGATGTACAATTATCTCTCACTGACAGCTGTAAAATCAAGAATAATGTCCTGATGCTATTAAAGATTAGTCTAAATATGTGTTAAATCGTTCATGATGTCATCCTTGTCGATCGTCTTTCTTCTTAAGCGCTTCGCTGATTTCAATAACTTAGTATAAATGCCAATGCACATTTTCCGTATAATAACAGCCACATCAGCCATATTTCGTCAGACCCAGAAATGAACTTGATAAATGTTCTGGGAGCGAATAATTAGCATTATATCATTCCTACTGAAGTGACGTTGATGTGGAAAACTGGAAAAATACACTGCTAATTGTATGGTACAAGCGCAGCTCCACGCTCGAGTAACTCGACCATATCCATTAGAAGAAGCGTTATCTGACGGCAGGCGATGAGACTGTTAATTAGTGAGGTTAAGGCGACCGTCCGCTGATGGAACACGCTCCTCGATTACCATGTACTGGCGCTTTCATGCGTGACTCACCACGTGTTCACGGCGGTGTTATTTCGGCCTCGACGTGAGCTTGGAAAAAAGAAAGAAGAAAGAAAATGGAGGCTTGATTTGATTCCTAATGCTACTTACGATCAATGTGATAATGGTTCCTGTAGTGGATACGTTACGGTAGACGCTTGAATTCCTCATCTTTGTGAGGTATTTGGGTCGGAGTCTCAGGAAATATTCTGAGTAAGGTTTCTAGCGTCTTGTATGAAGACTCCTTGCATAATCTGCGTGCGAAAGTTCGACAGTATCTGTTCTTCCAGTTGAGCTCGATGCTTTCATGCCTGCAGTTTCTCCGTCACGAAACATCCGAATGAAAACATGCACAATCGCTCGAATATTATTTCCTGATATCTGGAAATTTGGCGATTGATCAGCGTAAACAATTGATACATTCGCGAGTCGCAGGCTCGTTTGTTACCCTCTGATGTTACACTACGGCCTGGCTTCTAGTTTCAAGTCGTCGCTAACTAGCTTGTGATGTTGTACTACGACCTCTCTACTTGTTCTCGTGAACTAGCATGTAATGTCACACTAAACACTAAAACCTAATTTCTACTTGTCGCTAACTAGCATAGTTGTTGCACTACGACGCAACTACTGGTTCTCTGTTTTGGTAGGTTTGTGACGTTGCATTTGTTTGTTCAGCGTCTGTGAGAGCGAGTAAATCATATGTGCTACTGAAAAACTTAACGGCTGCATAAATTTTCATTTGCATTCATAAGAGTTTGAGTGAATTACAGAAGGCTTCAATGATGATTGCATTGTTTGTTTTACAGGGCTAAATATAATTCGGGGTGCCAGGAATAACCAATAGCAATTTTCCATCTTACGCTAATATGACAGAGTGACAACGGTGAGTAACGCATAGACGCGCTCATGTGTATGGTTGGACTACTCTCCCGTTGCAAATATAATCTTCCTAATATATTAAGATAATTATTGGAGTTTTATTTTAGACTAATATTCTTCATGCGATAATCTACACATTTAAGTTAACCAATATGAAAAATTTTTCCTCCTGTGGAAAATTAATTTACCGCAGTCGAGTTAAAATTTTCCAAGAAGTTACGACGCGTGAGAATTAGATGGATTAAAACACTAAATATTGCAATATATTCTCTCTTATTAATTGAAACGAATGTGCAGTTTCCTTCTCTCTCTACTTTCCAAACAACTTTTTAATAGCTCTTTTCATAAATTCAATTTACTAGATCATTAATGCATGAAGTCCTTAAACACCAAACGTAGATATCGCACAACCTGACGACCTCTCGTGTGCCCTGCAGCGTCTGCAACGTACAAGTGTGTACAATTTTTCCTTTAGCAGCTCTACCCTGGAGTTCCCGTACTTGTGTAATCGGAAAAAATTGTCGGTTAACATACTCATTTGTCTGATCAACATCTAACCTTCCTCCTTATGCAGTGTTATTAAAGGGCTTCTTTGTTTGAAACAATTTATTACCACAAATGTTACATCATTTAAAGATATCACAGGCATGAGCTTCTTGAACTATTACAATAGATAGTTTTATATATAACTAGTAACTACTCATGGTCCCGAATAAGTTCTATGACTTATTAATATTTACTTGCTGATAAATAAAATAATGTAAAGTTTTGAATATGTTCTCATTATTAACGCCGTTTGTTTTGTCTGTAGTGTCTGCTGACACGAACTGAAAGTTTAAAAATTGCGATAATATATTATATGAAATTCGCCGATTCGGGAAACATAGAAATATAGGCAAAAATTTGTTCAGAGACTCAAATACTGGAGACAATCCCTTTTTACATCTTCGGTTTCGCCACTAATCTAAGTGATGAAATCACGTCAATTTCCAACTGGCGTCGAAATTGGGGAGTAAAAGATTTTTTGAACCGGCAGCAACCGAGCGTTTCGAACCGAGAATTTTTTTCGAACCAGTTTGAACGATCACGATAGCGTTCCTTGCTTTGAAATTTGCTGAACACAGAAACCAATCAACACACTTGGCAGCATCCCACGAGAAAGGTTAAAAAAAGCAGTTTCCCATACAATGATCGCCGCACACAAAATGATCTTCCCTCCAACTCGAGCTCGGCGGGCAGCCAGCTGCGCTGTGTCCCGAGATCGCTTTCAAATTTTCTTCGAATTCATACCTAGTCGTTATACATAGCATAAGCCAAAGAGAAACATACAATACTGCAGGCAGCAGGAATACTTAACCCCGTCTCGACAACTCTTTATAAGGGAACTGAGTCTTGTACCCAGTGAGGCACGGTTGTGGTGGTGTGTCTGCCGGCGTGGCCTGTGCACAGCTGGAGCGGCAGCCTGTGCACAGCTGGAGCGGCAGCCTGTGCACAGCTGGAGTGGCAGCCTGTGCACAGCTGGAGCGGCAGCCTGTGCACAGCTGGAACAGCAACCTGTGCACAGCTGGAGCGGCAGCCTGTGCACAGCTGGAACAGCAGCCT
>VOMN01054702.1:0-20477 GCA_014899125.1 Orchestia grillus
AAACCTGTATCTGATGTAAATTACTTGCAGTAAATAAATGTTTCTGAATGTTTCCAAATGTTTCTAAATAGTGATTCAAATGCTCTTTTTATTTTTCCTCGGTGCTGCTTACTGTCTAAGTTCACTAAATATATAAGCCAAAAACTAGGTGGCGTAAACATTATTCTAGCATGCAATAATGAAGCATATCATTCCATTCATGAAGTATGGCAAATAAAGATGATGTAAATAGCTGTGCGGCAGTTTCCTTGAGCGAGAGCAAATTTGAATTGTTCTCGAGTATACTCTCCTCCATCCCTTTAAAAGAAATAAAAAAACCATGCTAAAGAGAAAAGAAAATAGTGCTTCTATGGAGCCGCAACATGCAGACTCTTTAAAATACTTGGAGCAGAAAAAACAAAAACATCTTGACATTTTCTAAAAGCAACTGAAAAACTGTAGAATTGGAAAGTAATCACAATGAATGAGGCTTCTTACTAGTGCTCTACAGAGATCGAATTTTTCATGATACAGAGATTTTGTGCAACAAATGGATGTTGAGCTGAGTATATAAACGTTTAATTAAATGAGAACAATGCAACTTTAAGTCATTTGTTCGCCGACAACGTCGAAATAATAAGCAAGGATTTATAGGAGCAAAGTCTTGAATGTCATATAGTACTCGTATTTGTACAATTTATGTGGAGAGGAAACCCTTCTCTCTGGGCGCAGTTTTCTACGCGTAACGAACATAAAAATAGATTTTATATGTGGCGAAGTACTAATGCTTATGTTGGAGTTGTTTACCAGGTTCTAATGTATGGAGCTCTCAACAACCTGACGAGTGAGCGGAGACCACGTTCGTTGCCTATTACAACTTCATAACGGTAGAAACGGGAACAACAAAATAAATATGAAAGGCGTGATTATTGTGTGCATTATTATTACTTGGTAATTATACTTTTTTGAGCAATACTTTTTTATATGGTGGTGCTACACCATGAAAGCCTTGCTGCCCAATCGGGCCACAGGTAGCTGGGTGTTGTGAAACCCAATTATGAGTATTGTTATTCTTCAGAATAGCATTAGTGTTCCGGAAACACACGGTAGGATTTCTTAATGTCACTTGTAATCATTGCAGAGTTGCCAGGCCTGGTAAGCGATCAATTACCGGATGATTTAAAATGTCTTCTGCGTAAAGGTGTGAACTTGCATCAGTTTAACTTCAATTATTGTTTTTCTTATAACTTCAAAAAATGGCTAGAACCTAAAACTGTTTTAGTCACTCTAACCCTAAATTACTTTCAACTTTGAAAACGGAGCATACTATTTGTATCATTTTTATTCATTCACCTTAGTGAAACGTATGTATTAGGGCATTTTCAAGAGAACACCTAATGGTTCGAAGTCTTCGTATTTCAGCACCGTGCTCTGATTGCCTGCGCTCTCAGGCAGCTATGTGACGACGCTCCCTTAATCGGAGTCCAAATGTTGTTTGAGGAGCTTCCCAGAGCTCTCGTCTATTTGTTTTCTCCACTTAATGCTCTTCAATCAATTCAATCCGCCGGCTGAGAGAGGCGCCGCTGCAAACCAAATTAGCTGCTACGGCGATGTCGACACACGGTCACCTGCACGGCTCCCAAAGACCTTAGAAGCCTTAGGGAGTTGATGTTACACACGGTTGCTTTATGTTATTTACATATACCGAGGTAAAAGTAATTGTTTCGGCACTAATGAGTTTTCTCGGAAGCGACGCAATGGAAAATGCTACGGCAAGAGTAGAAAACAAATGTACTATACTGAAGAGATATGTGACTAATGCTACGCATGAGAGTATGTGAGTAGTCTCAATAAGGCTAACTTATGATCTGGAAAGTAGCTCCACCCTCCAACATGTGCTTGAGTGTCTTGTTTAACTAAGCTGTACTGCTTACTGCCATCCTTTCGCCTTACCTTAATTTAAACATAAGACACTAAGACACAGAGAGCGAGGTTGATCGTAAGTTTCATCTTTCATATACGTGCGCCGTGTGATTTTCTAAATGAAAAGCTCCTCTATACATGTATTAGGATTAGGCGACAGTACATAATACTAGGCGTAGTTGGAATCCTGAGTATTCGATAGTACAGCATATTAAATTATACGTATATTACAAAGAGTAGCGAAAATCACACGAGCAACAGCGACTGTGGCAGCTGCTGAGGCGACTTACAAAGGCCAAGACAACGCTGGTGTGCTGCGGTATCGAGTTTGAAGCAACCTCCTAGCAAAAAACTCAACCTCGCAACGCCCACAAATTTCAACTGTTCAAGAAGAGCCATTGTTGAAGCGTTCGTGAGAGCTGTGAAATCAACATTCCGTGCTTAAGAGAATGTGATAACTATCACACTTCGCTCATTGAGAATCAAAACTCGGCACATCTCGAGAGCGTAAAGTTTAATGAAATAATACAGATGGAACTGAGTTCAGTAGATTAGAGGATCATTCAACTTTCGAGTCGATACTAGACGAAGGCATTTATTATAATCGCGCTAACAAGCGCCCTTTTTTAATTCTCAAATCGAACCTCAAGATAACAGTTCGTGAATCTTTAAGCTCGCATTAGCGCCAACAGTCGCTGCTGATATTCGTGTTATGGAATGTAGGAAGCTGCAAAACAAATCTGACCACCTTATCATCGCGCTCCCTTCAGGAGCAGCGCTCGACGCTGTGACAGTCTGCATGGTTGAATTGACAGGCCACCTGAGCCTCTGAATGTGCTTACTGAAGCGCACACTCTGGTGAAATATTCCGAAAACCTATTTTTTGAGCACCCTGGAATATCGAAGGACACGCTTGCTGGCCTTCCAGGTTTGTCCGCATCACAACTGTGGACTTCGGTATCTGCAGAACGTGTATGAGAGAAGCGCTGACCCAATCTGGTAAAGCCGCTGTCCAATTGAGAGGATTGTTCCTTCTGATAAAACTATATTTTACCTCAAATTCATGCCCTAATTATTCACAGGGGAACAATGCCTCAGAATTAACTTGAATATTTTTATCCGCGGTCTCTACTCCGCTGTTCCTTGTGTATACCGGTAAGCAATAAAACACACCATCATTATAGCCCCAGCTTTCAGTAATGTTTTCATTATTCGCATCTTCGCTGGCCAGACTTGCATCCCCTTTAATAAGTACAAGACCTTCCCTTAGGGAAACCTAAAAGGATAAAGAAAGGGTTGGCTTAAAACTACTTTCGTAATTGAAGTAGCATCTTCCTAATTTTTATCGCACAAAGTTTAGAGCACAGCAACACAGACGATTTTAGGAGTTGTATATAAAGTCATTGAATGCAGAAGTATGCATCGTAGAAAATATAAGGATTAGTTTACTTCAAAGCTGAGATTCCTAACTAGTCACTTTCACGCACTTCTGCCCTCGGACCACGTGAAATAGTACACATAAATCTTATATTGAAACCAAAACTGATCAGCGCAATGATAAGAACACATACTTGCCCCCATCATCTTGGAACGTGCTCTGAAATACGAACACCTCTTTTTGATAGCAGTATTGTCCATTCCTCCATGTTTATTCCGCACAAAAGTTGACTCAGTGAAACCAGCATGACACCTAGCAAGCAAAGTCATCGTAAGTTTTGCAAAGTAGAAGGAAAAAATTGAAATTTTCAGACTTCCGAAGAATTCAGAAATGTTATCGTTCTATCCTTTCACGATATTTTCATAGATGATATCTATTATGAACCAGAAAATTCAAATTTCCTTTAAATAGTTATCTACATTTGCAGCACCTAATCTAAAAACAATAAAAATGTTTCCCTAAGATACTTTTAGAACAGCACAGCAGCCGCTTGGGTGCTTCATTGCATTGCAAAACCCCACATTGAACAAACTACGATGGTAAATTACACTCATGAATATATTAAACTAAAATCAATTTTCTCAGCAACTAGTGGTTAAAGTATCATTGAATTTAAAAAGAGCGTTCAAATGATTAGGTCTGAATTACTTTCCTGCATAAAGAGGTCAAGTAGAATGAGGGCCTTAAAAAAAATCAGGTCTGCAAGATTTAAAGCTTAATTGCTTTTTGCCTGCAAGTTTTCTCTCGGAATTAAACGTATAATCAATTGTTTGTACATTAAAGTATAATAGGTTTATTGATAAAAAATTTTGAACAAAAGTAGAAATACATAAGCGGAAAAACATGTAACTCTCAGGAGGAGATATACAGGCCGTCCTACGGGAAACGGAACCGAAATCTGGGGAAGCCGAGATCCCCAAGTCTAACACCGTTGATTATTTTCTGTCGGGACACTCATAGACGAAAGTATATTCTAGTGTCCCTCAAAACACTGAAAAATTGAAAGAAAGGATCACTAACAAATTCAATGAACTAAAAAATGATCAACTGTAAATTATACGAGTTGTTTCATCGATGCCATCAAGAGTTCAAAAGCACGTGGACAGAAATGGACCACATGTGGGAGGAATTTGANTTTGAGCGTAAAACAAGTTCACAATATTTTCGATAAATTGATTTACTACTTAGTAGTTGTAAGGACTTCTTTTCTGAAATTAAAAAATGGAGTTAAATTGAGGCCTGTGCATTTAACGTCTGACTTTCTTGCGCAAACATTTTTTCTGACATTCCTCAGTAAAGTAATTACGGAACGAGTAAATGTTTAAGAAGATATTCAATCAAAATGTATAGTATTTGTTCAAAAGCCTTCAACGAAGAATACAGTCGAAACAGAACAAAAATGCATCAAACAGTTTTTGAATTATATTATTTTTATTTCGAGTTCCGTTCTTCCCGGGACACCCTGTATAAAGAACCACCCTCCTAACCTTCGAAGCAAAAGTGCGCTTGTTGTCCTTGGTTCTTTATGCAGAGCTCCGTCTCTGTATTTCTGTGATATTCAAGTCCTCACGCCTCGTTCAGTCACTCAAGTTAAACAATGAGTTTTATCTCCTTAATTTGTTTGAACGACACTAGCGATAAATACAAGTAATTTCGAGTCTTTAACGCTCAGAATCGTATCCTTCGGTTGAGGCTTCCTAACCATCATCGGATGGCTAACATTCATTAGTATCTGCAGCAAAAACCTCATTCGTTTTTCGGCTCAGCCTGAGCAATGTTTTCCTGGGGATAGGAAACATCGTTTTCTGATATTGGTTACTCCGAGACGTTCATTATTGACAAGTCGACCGCACTTGGTTGCCGGAGACGGACGGGCGCGCACGCGCACTACATAACTCCCAACCAGAGGTCGTTATAGGTTCTGCATCGTGGACTTCAGTAATATGTCAATTGTTGTCACGCTACTCTCGGCAAACTTACTGAGCGTGAACGTTCAACTGAAGGTTGAAAGTCAAAAACTCCACCTCACCTCAAGCTGACTCTTTTGCATTTTTATAATTTCTCTCTTCAACATATCCCGTTAATTTTTTTCAAGTTCTCGATGATCAATCAGGAATAAGTTAAAATGAGACTTTTCTAGTCACCCAAAATTGCACGTATTGGTATTGTTAACCATAAACTTAAGTTTACGATACAAAACTTAAACATAATTATGATTTTGATTTTCCTCCCGGCTTCTGTTGCAGGCGCTGACTAAGGTTAGGTCCCAAACTTAGCCTGTTAAACAAATCAGTGTTTTTTCCTGCATGTTGCATCCATAAATCTCTTTAATATTAATTTTTTTTTTCAATTAGTCTCTCCGAAATTGGGTTGCCCAGCAGAACTCATTGTATTCAAATGCATCCATTCTAAGAGCAAGAAAACATTCAGGATAATCTCGCGGGCAGCCGCTATACGTATGCTCACCTGGTACGACTGAAAGCCGGCTCCAAAACTGCTCAGTCAAAATTGAAACACATCTTTAATTTCGATGATCTTGCGAGTGACAATTAACTCGCAACTAACAACGCACGTATTGATTATTTGTTACCCTATATTATGTCTGATATGCAACAAAAGTTCGGCTTGTCAAATTGATATCATCCTTATCATTTTACTGCAATTTTCATAATATTTTTAGGGAAACCACAAGGAATGTCAGTACTGGTGTGCATAAAGTTAGGATTCAAAATTAGAAAACGTGAATTATCTTAGAATTACCCAAGAGTTCTCAGTTAGTGCAATTTCAATTCTGAGGTTTGTAATTCTGCTCTATTAATTCAACTTACTTGCACGCATTCTCAACAAATGATGCCTCAAACTACAATTTACTCACAAATTGAACTATAAGCAGACGAATATAACCATGATCTACTGAAAATTCAAGTAAGCAGTCTGTTCATAGAATAATTGCTCTGAATTAGCACCGGCACAATTTTTTTCACGTTGCTTCTTGGCAGCATCCTGGCGAACTTTTGTGGGGCCGAGGCATTGGCTGAAGAGAAGAACTATTTCTTTATATTGAGATTAGTAATCCATACACTGCAATACATTGTAGCCTAATAAGCAGCATACTTCTTGGAGGGTAGATTTGGAGTAAATCTTCGAATAATTAACTGTTAAACGCTTCAAAAAATCCATACCTTTGAAGGAAACGTGCAAATGCAAGCAATTTCTGCAAGGGACGCCTCGACAGTCAACACGATTTGCATTTGAATGAAATCTTGCGTGCTATCGGCGAAGCCCGAGCTGGTTCGGGATCCTCGCTTTAGATACGCGCCGTCGACTAACGTTCCCTATAAAGAACACCCAAAATTTAAAGGCCACGAGAATGGAAAATTTACAGAGCCTGCCATGAGAACTGCTATTCTTCGCACGATTACTGACTCAAAAGTCTGAGCGGCTCCATATTTTGAACTGGTTTATTTTAGTCTAGAATTTCAGATCGTCGGGAAACTCTGCCGAAATTATTCCTGCTTCAAAGACAAGAAGATTGGGATACCTCTAGTTTATGCACCGAGACTCTATTGGTTTTCCAGAGCAGCTGATGCATAATGATGTTTGGAAAGCTCAATTTTTTATATTGGTCGTCAAAGGATGTTTGTACCTGACCATATGTTGGTCCATGAGCCCTTGGACTCCCTTACTCTCGGCGAAGTATGTTACAATGAAGAGTGCTGTCGGAGGACTGGGACATACATAGCGTGATTTTTGGCCTAACTTACGCATTTGTCAGCTAACATCCATGGCTGCGCGAGGGCTGGACCGTACAAACGGAGTCTGGCGAGGGTCACATCTAGTGAATGTGAGTTTCACTTGAATACGTGGCTTGGAAATAAGCCTGGAACCTCCACATTTGGTCGCACAATGGCCAATAGAAGTCGTCCATTTGGGGCTGAAAGAATGAACTGTAGCAGGAGGAGCTTTCTCATGACAGCCTGATGAGCGGCCTTAGTCAAGATTTATGGAAGAAAGAAGACTTGAAAGCGTACTTCTGGTGGGGAGCATCTTTTGTGTTACGAAGACGTGGGGACGAACTCTGAGCCTTGTTTTAGCATGATAATCAGACCAATAAATGAAATGTTCGTAGTATATCAATACATTGAGCAGATATGGAAATTCTGGAAATTTGCGTTATCGATCTCCAAAAAAACTTTGTAAGAATATGGTCTCCTGAATTAAACAAAAGGATCCATACTTAATGCGGGAATTTCAAATATTAAAACTCTTCAAATCCCAGAGAATATTTAGCTCTCAGAAGAATTAAGAGCAGTTTCGCCTAGTGAACGCTCCAATACCTGAAATTACAAAGTATCATTTCGTAATTTCCCCTTTTAGCATAAAAATATAGTTGGCTCCAGAAAGAAGTATATCGCTCACAGATGAAAATGCTTCTCACCTATCATGCTCTTGAGGTCCCTTGGCTTACAAGTGTAAGACCCACACACCTTCCGTTTCGTCTTCTTATTTTCTCAATTGTATCTGTAATTATGTGGTATTTGTAAATATGTATGAATTCACTCAGTTGCCCTTAGTATACTGATTACAGTACACGAACAGCTATCCTGTGTACGTCTCATTAAATACGACTCTTCCCTCTTCATATTATTTTTGCGCCCAATCTTCCAGTAATGCTTGACATTATGTATCTTAGTACATCACAGTCGTGGGTTGTGAAGCACAACTCACCACGTACGCACACTCCACACTTCTTTCATTCGTGTAAGATTTTGTATTCGCTAATGGCGATGCGCACGGAATCTCCACTCTTCACAATCCCGTAAGGCTCTGCATTTCTCGCCTTTGTCTGACAGTCTACCCAAGAACGTTCCTTGAATGTGAGCAAATGATGAATTCGAACACCTCATGCGCCAGCTAGATAGGAAAGCACCATCCTGCAACTGATTTGGACTCCAGGATTGTTTGGCCGTAATAAATAACTAGCTTCCGGAAGAAAAAGGGCTCTACTTGTTAGACAAATTATGAAGAATGTGCAGTGGATCTCAGTGACCATCAGAGATTTAAAAGGAAACTAAGAATAGAATTGTGTTTTATTTTAGCCCGAAGCCTGGGCGCCCAAGGCGGTCTCAGCTTGCTCCGGCATCAAACAGAATGGAAATGGGTCGTAATTTGCATTGTAATTTAAAGGACGATTCTCTACTGCACAGGTATTGAATGAAACTTCAAAGGCTATAATTCTAATAAAGCCTATTTACAGAAGGAAAAAAAAGGGAAAACCTTCAATTCAGGTCGCGAGAGATCAACTCACTCAGGTCAGGACTTTGGCTAATTTGTTTCTTAAAGTAAATTGTCAAACCCAGCAAATTTAATCAATGAGAGAGGGGAAAGTGGTTACTGTGCAGAAGCAAAGAAACACTGAAGATTATTCTCTTTCTTCGTATTTAATTACGGCACAAAATCACCATCATTATTTTAGAATTTTGAAATGGAATTATTTAGAGCACATGTCATGCTTTTGTAGAGCAAGGGCAACTTTTTTTCTAACTTCTCTCCGTAGATAAGAGAGGGCTTCCTGTGGCTTGTTGCGAAAACTATCTCCCACAATGAAGTATTACTACAGTGAGCTTTCAAGTAGGATTCGAAGCATTTCAACTCATGATGAAGCTGTTTTCCAGCAAATTTATCGATAACTAAGTCCTAGCAACATCTGGTTCCATTTGGCGTATGCCGTGACGATGAAGTCAGAGGAATAATTGAAAAGAACAAGCGATCGTTTGGTTGTCTGTTGTCCGGAAAGAGTAATAATTCAGCTTGTACCACGCGGATGGAGAAAAGTGGAGAAGAAAAGGATAATTGTTTACTTCTAAAGGAGAAAAAGTGCTACGTGATCATTCGATTGTTAGGAAGTGTTCTTTCGGAAGTATTTACTAGTTAAAAGGAAAAAATAAAATGTCTTGTAAATGTTTTTATTCCTGGTGCTAACTTTAACAGGGAAATCAACGAAATTCTGCGGTAGTTTCAGCTGGTTCAGAGCTCCTGGTTCAATAAGGTGAGGAGCGGAGTGACATAAATCTTCTCTTCCCTTCACAAAGAACTTGAAATAAAAAATTTGTATTCAAGCTCCTGACAGTCATTTCCGCATCAAGAGTGATGAATCCCCAGATGAGGATCAATCCTCTACGCAAAATCAATTATCCAATAAGCCACCGATCGGCTGAATGCTGTTTGGCATTCATTCACGGGGCTGGTTGACAGAACTCAATGCATACAAATTCTGGGCGACAAATAAAACAGGAGTATGGTCTGTAAATGAAAAAAAATCCACGATAAAAGACGTGGAAAAAAAGGTGATCAAGAGGAGGAAGGCACACTTAAGTTGCGGCTTAAGTACATGCAGATAATTATGGCACTCATTAATGAACCTTCACAGCCAGATGACTGTTTACACCCACTTGAAGCGTGCAACAATTGAGCGAGTACTAAAATCGTTCAATTCCATCCACGCATATATTACTTGAATAAGCGATGCAATCTCCCTAGCTTTTCGGCCTCAGCAATCTGCCCAACTGAGCGAGCGAATTTGTGTTCCAATATTGGATTTAATCAATTATGAAATATTTTCTCAAAAAATTATTTGGGTGCTCCAGTTGGTCAGAGTTGGGTAAAAACTTCATTAATAGATGAGAACTGCCGATAATACAAAACATATTTGTATCACATTGGATCGTTACTGCAAAAACCGCAGTTGATGCCGTAATGGCTAAGGATGTCTGTCGAGCATTATCGGAAGTTCTCTCAGAACTCATCAAAACTTTATTTTATGCGTGGTAATGTCTTTAGCACTGGCTTGAAAAAATAACGACCCATATTTAAACCTATTTTCTATAAATTTGCTAATATGTGTGGCATCCACTAAATAAAACACAGGTTTTCATTAATGTGATCTTGAAGGAAAGTATGTGGTTGTAGAGACGATGATAATCTTTAGATTCGTAGCAGCAAAACTTGTCCAACCGAAGGTATTTTTGCTATGTACATTGAAAATTAAATTCGTTGTTTGAGTAGTTTGTACAGATTTTAGAAAGACGGTACACGAGAGTTAGAACACTACTCAATTCGAAGTTTGTATAACCGAAAGTAAAATAAGCAAGGCCTCAACCAGAAAAAAATGGAATTTCGAGACCCATACGAATAAAATTTGCTACAGAACCAATACTGTTGTACCACTAGAAAGTTTAAGCTATCATTCCTTTCCATTTTTAATATGAATTTAACATTTGAGTGTTTTGTCATTCAGATAATTAAGAAAGAAGTAGCGTGAGATCGACGCTACTGAAAACTTGTATTTATCATGATAGACTGTTGCTCATGAAGTCCATTCGAACTATCTTACCCTTCATGAAGAAGTTAATTTTCTTTTGTCGCATTTTATCCCCAATGAATATCCGAGTTGTATTGCATTACACGAAAAGTAATGGATTTCTGGCTAGTACGTGTCTTTCTTGAAATATTGTTCCAACTTTGGATATCTAGTACTGTATTTTAGTGTTTTTTTGAACATCACTCTGAGAACGTAAAAAATTAGTTGCAAAATTTGTATACACCTCATTTTCCATGATTTTCAGCACGTATTATACAATTCAATATGCGAACCATGGTTATTCCATTTTAAAGATGTCCTACCGACAAGCATGCAATCTTCTCTTCCTCAAAATTTTAGCAGTGCTCATTACTTACAGCAGTATGGACTCGTAGGCTTCACCCGTTGAGGTCGGACGTGAGAACTACAGAACACTTTAGCCAAAGTTCTCCAACCAATCTGTTTCTTGGATATCCTCTTCGTGCTATCATCATTCTGTACAGTAAAAACAACTCCCGTATTCAGATGATAAGTATTGACAGATTTTAAATCATGGATTCTTCATTGATAAACATTCCGTTGCGCATTCTGGAATCTATGCAAATTCTTTAACTGAAACCTTTTAAGGAAATGCACACTGTGCGTATACTCCGAAATTCGTTAACCATTGACTCCTATGCTCTATTGTTAATACTGTTATCATTTAGCTCTGAATTTTTATCAAATTAATTTTGCATTGAGCTTGACACTTTTTCTTTGCAACCAGTTTTTGACGAAAACGAACCTATATTCGAAGTGTTCAAACTAAATATGTATTTTTAAGGTTTTTTCTTCACCAATTTCATTACAAACAAGTTTTGAAAAAATCTATTCCAAACATTGAAAACAGTCCAGACCTAAAATGTTAATGATCATTTGCCGTCATGCTGATGGTAATCGTAATCAACTTGAGGAATCGAAAGAGAATGTACGAAAACTTGTGGATCAAGTGAAAGCACAACTCATGTAAAAGTAAGGAAATAAAATATTGACAATGACAGAAATTTCGAACACGTAAAATGAAAAAAATATCAATTACTATATTTAATAGCGCTGCTAATGGAACTTCTTAAAAAAAATTTTTGAACGTATAAAGTCGATGCAAGTGTTAATTCTTACTTAACACTCCTGCTGCTCTGAAACACCAGGCGTAAGCAACTTTTATCGTTAATTCTTTCCGTCTACGTGTAAAGTGTTTCAAGCTCGAAACATTCATTGGCACCTACATACATATCTATAGGGAAAACCTCCAAAGCTCATGACTAAATTCTTCGACGGTGCTTTTTCCAATGCCGAATGTTGCAAATAAATTTCATTGCACCACGTTGTAGCGGATAACCTTCGGATCTTTCTAGCAGTGCTTGTAAGATTGCTGTTTGTTCTAAGTTAGTTTGTTTCCCTTTCACATCATTTTCCTCACCATCTTCCATATTTATTTAGTCTCTGCAAGTCATAGAAATTTGAATGAAAACAGGGAATTCTTTAGCTTGTGGAGACCCTAAACTGAATTTTATTACACACACAAAACTAGTAGCGTTAAAACACTAAAACCCAGGTTGATATTATGAGTGTGCAAAAAGTATTTCTGACCCGAGGAAGCAACAATTCTTTTCGCTATTTAAAGTAGAAATCGTAGAAATAGAAGGTCACTTTTACAACAGTCACCTGGAGACTTGACTGAATTTCTCCTCGGAGGAGTAAAGTCAAGTTTCTAGATGAATTCCTCTGAAGAGAAATTCTAGATCTTCAGTCCCGATCAACCATGATATATATTACTAGTGGCACAGCCGAACTGTCGCACCCTTCCAAGTCAGGGAATGGTAAGGCCCGCTAACTCCAGCAGTGTTATTTAACTTCTATTTGGAATGCTATTCACCCTTTCGTGAATATGAACACTTTCCTTCGTTGTGGTCTAGAAACAAATCGCGTAATATGCTGCATTACATATGCGCACCCTTCATTGAAAAAGGGCCATGTTCGAGTCTTGTAACTTGGACAGAGCTCATTACATCAAATAAAAGGAAGAAGTGCTCAGTAAAAACGAAAGTTGTCACTTTCGATGAGTCTGGACACATTGAGAAGTGCCGTCCTGAAGGATGCATGCACGATCAGAAATGTCTTGAATTTCCCTCTCGGATTGAAAAGCTTCATATCGGCTTGGAATCCAGCTGTCATGATGCCATGACACCTGGAGGCAGTTCTGGCAGACCCAACTTCGGTCTCACTAAGTTCTGCTGTTTTGGCACCTTGTTTTCTTTCCAAATGCCGCTGCAAAAACAGAGACTCTCTCGACAGCGCTATGCCAGGCCCAGTCTAAGAAAGAGTCTACCAGAATGTCTTGGACTGCGGCAGGCAGCTCTGGTATCAAGTTAGACGATGCGGTCAAAGAAGCTTTTACGGGCAGTGAGCCTTTGTTTCGCCCAAATCCGACCAAAATAAGGACATCAGTCATTGCGAGTTTCCTGCTATCAGTTACGACCGATATTGCCCGCAAAAGTTGATGCAGCCTGTGCTCGTCTATTCTGAAAGCTACCACAAAGGGCGCTGCAGTGAAAGGCTTTAAGGCTTTGAATGGATTTAGTTCCCTAATGAATCACGTAGAGGCGTGACTGCACAGTGAGTTTTTTGCCGTATTTTAGCGGAAACTTTTCTCCCTTTATGAGCCTGATAAATGTGGCCTCTTTCATACCTTGGAGCTGCGCTGAAGAACAACTCCGGTCTTGATGCTCAGCTGCCTCCTGTATGAAGGCTTCATGGAAATTTGGCCTTCGCAGTAACAATATAATTCGCATCCGGCAGAATTAGAAATTCACTAGGGACAATCTTTTCTTATTGTAAATTATAAGTACTTCAAATCTTATTTAAATCTTAAATAAATTATAATACTTTATGATTTTCACACATACATACATATATATATATATATATATACGGTATATGTATTATCATATGAGTAGTATTTTAAAAATATTGATTTTACTACAAGTACGCAAGCTAATGCATCAATTTCATCTAAACTTAACCATAGTTTGAACCTTTTTTTAGCAGCTCTATACTAGCATCCTCGCACAATCATTTTTTCTCAAAATTCTTTCTCTTTTCTAGGCACCTCGAAACTTATCTCTTCGGAGTGGAAAGACTTGGAGGCAACTTTACGTTTGGCACTTAATGAGTCTTGAGTTTTTAAAAGGCCTGAGAAAAACAGAATAAAGGAGGCGACTGCTTTCTTCTCACAGCTCGTGAAGTGAATGTCTTGCGTTTAGTCGCACATCGGTCGATTATCGTCACAATTGTTTGAGTTTAATTGCAGTTTTGATTGGCTGCGCCAAGTTTTAATTAGCTGCCCTGCGCGTTTTATCAGCTGCTCGACTTTTGGAGAGTTCATTAAGCAGACGAGGAGAAACGCAAATGTTGCCCGCAAAATTCAAGCCGCAAACATTCGCCGAGCCAAAATAGCACGGCACGGAACCTCCTCAAGCATTTTCTCAACGAAATAAATCAGAAGCTCAGGATGGTATAACTTCTCTAATACGATTCGCTAAATTAACTCTCTCGCGTTCGACAAACTCAGACATTTTGTGTATGACTGTTTTGTCAGCGGAAATTAGAAAACCTGTTTTTCTGATGTGGGTGCGCTGGGGCGCAGTAACTTCTCACTCTTCAAACTGGAACTTATCAAACGAATTTACCCAGTTAATTATTTTTCCGGGTTACACTTGTATCTTGTTCTCAAAATTGCAGAAATATGAGTTATTCAGAGTAAAAGTACATCGTTCATCGGAACGTAATTTCTCTCTAATTTCATATACATAAAAGGGAAAGTTCTTAATGTAGGATAAATATTATCACTGCACTAATTTCGTATTCTCAATCGGACTCGCTCCTGGTGAACTGCACTTTGAGAAACTACACCGCCGACACAACCTGTTCTGCATTCTAACATTGACTAGTATTTTTAAAAGCTCTCACGTCAGCGTGGAGACAAAAGGAAACGTGACTGCGTGATTGATTTGTATTAGGCTGAATCGGCGTAGCTTCTCAAAGAAGCATTATAAAAAATAATGCATTTTGAATAGAAGACGGAAGTTACTTACATGAGTATGTCAATGGTAAAGAGGTGGTCACATTTTTAACATCATGGCTCGATAATGTAAATATTCACCCCAATATTTTGATAAATTAACTAAAATCTTCATGCACAAAATATACGTGTAGAGTAGACTTTTGTGAGATACACACCAAGGATAAGAGCTTTTCTTCAATTTTATTTTGTATATTGTGTGCATCCCTAGCAGAAAATGATAACAACATTGTTGCCCTACATAAAAGAGCAGCCGGGCTCATACAGTAGCGAGACTGGCCACCGAGGTGTCTGCGAGCAGCATGCACAGCTGCGAATATCACACAAATATTTCCTATCGATGCACAAAGCCACGTTCACCACAGAGCACTGCACCTATACAGGAGCTCTTTCTATGCTGTATCCGTCAACCCGCATGCTGTAGCGCTCTGATGAATAGCGTGGGCTGATAATATCTTCAACTTGACGATGAAAAATGAAGCATGATATATTTTCCTAACGAATTATTTATGGAAGAATCCACATTCAACAAGAGCACTTCTTCCCACATCCTGATCTCGGTACAATTTGGGAGGATACCAATTTCTCTAACTGAAATCTTACTTTGATATCACCCTAGAAACTTCTATGCTCTTCAGGCGTCGTTATGTACGTATAGCACCTATCGGTGAGCAGTTTTCAGAAAGCACTAGTTTCCAGAAAGCACCTCTGTATGCCTATTTCCTCATTTCTAAACACTCTAAGGTATCAAAAACTGGCGTGTGCTTCGATTACCGCGTATTAATGTCAAATTATCACCCTAGATAAGGTTTAGTCTTATTAACGGAGCATATGTATGTGAAAAGAATGTGGAAAGTTATTAGCGATAGAAAGTGTTCAATTGCTATCCACATATGCGACCACCGATTTTAAGCGAACGATTCGTTGGTGCACCTGCAGCCTTCTCAGTAAATGGAGCGTCGCATACAAAAAAGAGTGGAGTGGTAGAATGTGCCAATATTTACCCCAATGTAAAGCCGAAATGTTGAAAAAAATGAGCGACGAAGAAACGAACCCGTACCAGCTAGGTCACATTGGAAAAAGTAAGGTATTCGAGTCGCATTTTAAAGCGGCCACCACGAATTCAATTTGCATTTTTTCCCTTTGGCCGCAAATTCTGAAGCATGTGGGTCAACCAAAGCGTTACATATTTTAATATTCATTGAGTTCGCTGGCTTTAAGCAAAGTAATCTGTTTTGCAAGAGCATGCTTGCCTTCATCGGAATAACACCTAGGTGATGGAGGCCTTGGAACTGCTTCTGAAAAGGATCTGCGGTTTCTTGAGAGAAGATAATGGTACATATGGATAGCCAACACCGATTGCCAATGAAGTTCAGATTGCAAAAAGGGCTTCGAAATCTCTCACGGATTCCAGTTACCGATTCTAAATCATACATGGATATCTAATACATGATCATAATCAGAGACAAATTAGAGTTGTTGATTCAAATTTGGATACGGATTGCAAATTTTGGCTCAAAGTCGAGCACGGGTTACAGTGATCGACGCCGCCCGAGGTCATGTCCCTGGGAATGACTCGTTTGCATGAATGACGCCGCGCATAAAAAAATATCTCCTGAGCGGTTGGTGTAAACTGTAACCTCAAAACGAGCTGACGAGACGGCTTTCTCTCCGATAGGCGAGTTTATGCCGGAGGTGATCTAACTTTTTATCGATTTTGAATCTACGGCCAACCAGGGAATATTCCACTATTTGCTAACTTGGGTGTAGCTGACGCATAGGTTAGAAGTTTCATCTTCCATGACGACATCAAAGTTAAATCTGTTTGGAAGAATTCGATTTCAAATTTATCAAAGAAAATTTGAGGCTAAATTTCCACGAAAACAACTCAAAGAGAAAAAGAGCAAAGTTTCTACAACTGATAAAAAGTGAACTACTGAAGCTCTTTTGCACACCAATAACTAATTGGAAGATTTACAGAGACGTCATTGACTCTGTAATTTCGTCAAGTATCACAACCGATTCCCTGCGTGTTGATGTACGTCACGCTAAAGGAATTGAGGAAAACAATAAGTGAACTGGGAAGCGATAATCCTTGATGCCATACGTGGATTCAACGAGGAAGACTTGACCGGTTAACTAGCAATGTATCGATTATGGTTATGTCCCGTGCACAATTAGAAACGGGGAATCAGAAAGGTTTTTAAACCATTGTACGTTCTTATTCCGACATTGCCAAAATTTCATAGGCTCAGAAGGAATTTGAATGTTAAAATTGAGAAGGAATAATTTTAAAGCGACTACGTACATTCACACGACGAGCACTCAAATGAATTGTTCCCGATATAAAGAAAATTCTATGAACTCCTTTTCTCACAATGCCTTCCAACTTGCCTTTTATTACAGCAAAAACAAGATAAATTGAAAAGCACTTCGCAAAAATTGCGTCAAACTACGTTTTGGTTGTCGTCTATTTGGGAATCAGACTCGCGAGGAGCGCTCCAGGTCCCTGGCTTTATTTTGGCAGGTAAGTCGGACATTCCAGCGCTGAGAAGAGGTGCTTCAACAAACTGGGGGCTCTAGTCGTGAAAATATTTCAACAGAAAATACTAAAAGGCCGAGCTTCCAAATGTTAATTGGAACTCATTAATTTCTTACATGATTTTGAGAGTTCGCAGACAAACGGTGGACACATTTTTTTAAGCTGTTGAGCGACACAAATTGGGCTTTCACTAGGGCAGAGAAGGTCGAAATACTCAAAGTAAAGAATAAAATTTAACCCTTTTAAATTTTCCGGAGAAAAAAGCCAAAATATTGAGACTAGTCAAGCGACACGTCACCATGTGAACGGAAGCCCGATGCGCCATCCGTCACCCCGATGTGGGCGCCGGGGTGAGGCGTGTGAATGTCGCGTGTTTAGTTTGCGCTGACTTTCCTAGATTCTAAAGGGGTACAATTAGTATTTCATTAGTATTTCAAAATAACAGGAAGAAACTCACTGACGAAGAAAACCAGAAGCGGCTGCTTGCATTTTGTTTGGTTTATTTGTGCAATTGAATATTTTAGATTAACTATTAGACATTCATATTTGTGCTCAAAGAAGTGGTGTTGCTGGCCACAGAAAACAGAAAGAAATAATTCTAAAGAACCAAATTTATAGTGCACAGAACTGAGTCACATCGAATATGCTTCTTGATATAGTCAAATTACATCAAAGAAGTTATATCCCTCATGTAACTTTTGCGTCACACGAAAATTTAACTATTGTATTAGTTTCATTTGGTTATCTTTTAGCATCTGGTAACGAAAATTACGATTAAAGCCCTTGTTACAGTAAACAAGTTCATACTTTCCCCATTCAGAAAGTCAGTTATTAACGCAGTGACCAAATAAAAACAGGATAGATTTCTGCGACAAAGCAATTCAGAGCGTGAAGAGGTCACTGACGGTCACTGCTCAACACCTTCAGACGAATGTAATATATAGAACAGGACAAACGCACAGTCACAAGCGTCTGAAGCGCAAACTCTCAAGTGTGCTGCTTCAAGATTTTTACAGAAGATCGATTCGGGCTCAACCTTTACAGCCTGACTGATTCGCTGAGTCATTCTTGTAGTTACACAAATTGCCATCACTGAACAGTGTTACGCCGGCAGCTTGTCCTACATAGTTTTTTTCATTTTTACGGCCTAGATGTGGCACTTTGCATACCTCCCAATAGCGGCGAGCAGCTCTCAAAAATTCCCTAATGAAGTCAATGTGAGCCATCCGTCACTCTCGAGGGAACGCGGCATAAAATAGAGATGTGTTTTTTTGCAATACGGTCTTCAAGAAAAGATTTAAGAAAATGCTGGAAAAACGCGATACCTTCCGTAAAATTTATATGCAAAGGTCGACGTCGGGAAAACATTAAGAACGTACAGAGGAGCAATAACATTTAGATTACATGAGGCACGAATGTATGATACGTCGGGTTCTAAAGATCTCACTTATATTTATGACGCTAATATTGTGAAAGTCATTTGCTTTTCAGTCATCCTTTGCTTTCAGGCCCAGTGACCTCAACAACACGTCCATCACCAGAAGCAATCGGGCTCTCGAAGGTTCAAATGTTTGCTGCCTTTGAATGTATCTTCATTTCCTGAGAACCGTAACTCAAGCAGAGATGAAGAAGTTAGCCGAAGCCAGTTCGGAAGAGTAGACCTAGAAAAATACTTTTCTGCATTTACCGCTTACCCTATCCCAAGTTAGCAAGATTTATGGGTGGTTCTAGAAGCACCTTCTCGTGTAACTTGCCCTCGACTGGAGTTTTGGAAGAGTGGTTATACCTAGGAGGGTATCACGGTTACGCCAATGATGGATGCTCTGCCATCGCCCAAGACAAATGTTCTTTGAGAGAGCAGCCACAACTCCGGCCTACCAAAATGGCCAGATTTTACCTCGCTATAATTTCAGGCTGCTAAAAAAAGGATGGTGTTGACGTCGAGGCGATGCAACCATAAAAAATGGCTTTAGCATAGTGGACAGATTTTTGTACAGAACAGTTGCAAAAGCAATGAAACCTCTATAGTAAAGAACAACATGGTAACATTTAGAGTTCAATGCAGAAGAATACAGATTTAACTCAGTATTCATTCGGAATAAATGTTTTAGATGAATCTTTACCTTAATTGATAATTACTTTGTACACAAGGCAAAATAATATATTCCGAATACAAATAATAAAACGGAAAGTTCACGTGCTGGGTGGACCTCTCAATTTGCTAATAAAACAAAGACGACGAACTCTACGATGTTGAACTTATTTTATTGCATAGAAGAACATTTTCATTATACCATATAACTTGATATCCTCTTTACTCATTACTCATCATCTAGAAAGCTACTTTCTGCGTCGGTTTCAAACCCTCAATTTGTCATCGTATTTCGCCATGGCAAAGACCAAAAGAATAAGAATTGTGCAGTTGTGTAGGTACAATTACAATTTCAACAACAGAAGTGCAACGTAATTAGCGAACCCACTTTGGAAAAGCAGCCAGTCTTTCTAAAAATACAACTAAAATCTCTACATCGCAAATTTACGGACATTTGTAATATTATTGATAAACCACAAGCTGGAAGATTTGCTACGACGAAGATAAAAGCCTTAAATTGCCAAAACAACTGTAGCCATCATTGAAAAGTTGTTTTATTCACAACATATCGTTTTTCAGCCGTAAAAATGTTTTCTTTCGAACAAAGCAAGTTTCAATATCCTGGTGATTTTAGTTTTTTTTATTAGCAAAGTGAAAGAACCAGTAACTTCTTGGCTTCTCTGAACCGTTTTTTCAGTGTTTTTTGTTTGTTTTGTTTGTAACCATTTACTTTCGTACTGAAAGAATAAAACTGATTGATGAAAATTCACGAGTAGAGATCCTTGATTACGTGTTCTTCATCAGTAACAACATGTCAAAGAAGGCAGTCCTTGTCAGTGATACGAAAAACAATGTTTTTTCAGGTGAAATTTAACGTCACCTTTGACAGTATGGAGATGTTAGTCACTTAAATGTTGTTAACAGTATCTTGGATGGATGTACTTGGAGAAGTTTCGGCCGTCACTCCGAGGCAACACTGGGATGCCGCCGCTTTGTGTGCATGGTGTGCCTTCGCAGATCCGC
>VOMN01054720.1:0-10319 GCA_014899125.1 Orchestia grillus
TGTAACTTTAAAATACTTCTCTTGTGCTATAGGAGTATAAATACGTTCGAGTTTTGCCTCTCAAAACTTAAATAAGTGTTGTTATTCGTCGTATTATTTCATTATGAAAAAGTATAAAGTGTTTTGTTTTTTACTTTGTTTTTTATCTTATTAGTTCTAAGTATTACACTTGGTCTACCGCAGTGGATTCTCTCTGTGGTCTTATCCATAGACAATGCACCATCAGAGAAGGATAATTTTACTTACAAGACTTCAAAACCATCCCGAAATTTCCCTTAAGCTTAAAATCCTAAAGCGAAAATTCCCGAATCAGCTTTATTTGGTGTAAAACATTAACGTGAAATTACAGTTAACTTTATATCAATACAGAATTCACTTCGATGATTTTAATAGAGTGTGCATTGTGGAGTGCAGAGTGAAGATGAGTGGTCTGGAGTAAAGCGGCGTTTTGCTCGTAAAGGTCTGCAGTGGGAGGACGCCAATGGGGCTGCCGGAGTGCTGCATGTGTGGAGGTGGCTCTCGGATGCTGAGGCGAACCTCAAAGCTGCCCGCCACATCAACGAGAAGCTGCAGCGACAGCACCTAGAAGAGCTGCAGGTAAAGTAGCCTCAAGCCTCCTCCTCCGGTTTTCATTTTTGTGTCTACAAATAAAGAATTATGACATTATTAGGAGCAGAAAAATGAAAAAGAAATATTCTTAGGGGGTTGCGTCGCGCAATGTACAATAAGTACATTGCGCGCTATAAGTGAAGACATAGCTCTATTTCCGGTGTGCGACTGCTGGATTTTCAATGAATTACGGACTGCTTCCCTTTGGAAAGGAAGCTTTAGCTCTACGTTCCGCTCTGCACTCAAGTGACATGTTAGCAATTTAAAAAATTGAAGAAAAAATTTCTTGTGTTCTATGACAACTTTGCTGGTATAAAGTTTCTTTCCATCCCTTCAGATTGAGTGAGACAGCGCAGAATCTATATTCTCGCCAGGAGCTCACGAAAGCTTGACGCTTACAATGGTTACAATTTCCTAACGAATACCAAAAGTTTTTCTGGATTTTTTCATCGAAAGATTAGATGTCTCTTCCTTTTCCTTCTTCACCTCTTCCAAGAAGATCACGGTTTGTTTCCGTTGGACAGCTGGAGACTTGGATAACATGCTAGTTTTGTCTCCTCTCCTTTTAATTTCGTGAAACTCTTTTGGTATCGCTAGTAAAATGCCTACTATGCACTTTTAAAGTGGTACCATTTTAAATCTTGGGTTGCCGGGGTTTATTTCCGTCAAACGATTAACAGTTTTAAAAGCTACAGCGATTGTATAGGCAGTGTCGCATCCGGTCGGGATGGGGCGAGGTATGAAACAACGGCGTAGGGGGCAGACTTCAACTTGAAATACACTGTTTTTAACTTCAATTAAAATCACGTTCGAATCGGAAAACAGCACATCGACTACAGCCAGGTGAAATAATTTAATTCTATTTTTACTGTACTTAATCTTCTAGAAAATACCCGCTGGTCTGCCTACCGAACCAATCTCTGAAACAAAAACACAACTACCGTCACTTCTTGAGCACGTTTGAATATTCTGCGTCCATAGCATATCTAGTCATTAATATTTCATTTAATTAGTATTCAGTTTTAAACATGGCTTTAGTAAAGTTTAAATAAATTAAGCCACACTCTTACTCAATCCTCCAACGTTCTAAGTAGGATACATACATAGTGAGCAAGGAATGAGATATACCCGATGGAGGTTCCTATCTTAGATCGAGCGTTGCCATTCGTTAGAGGGTCTGGCAAGTTGCACTAATGCAATTAAATAAATTCAAGCTCTTTGTATTCTCGTAGAGATGCATGCTACTACATGGGCTCGAGTTACAACAGTTTAAATACTGTTTTATTTCAGTACATTGCGCAATGGTTAGAATGAATGCTTAAAAATTATTAAAAGACATTTTTGACAATAATTTCATTTAACTGTCTTAATAACCAAGCTCAAGTCTTCTAACGGTACTGCATATATATTTTATTTTATTTTTTTAATAATCAAAGCGGACGTTTGTGCAGCATATAGCATGAAAGAGAGTAAACTCGCTGAAATTTCCCCTGAAACACGCGTTAGAGGTGCAAATACTGGGTGGGCCATAAGTAAGACCCCCTTTCTAAATGATTGTATCACTAGTACCAGAATGGGTACAGAGTTTTTTCAGTGTAACAGTGCTACCGTTGTGGGTGCGGGTATCTTACTTATGGCTCACCCTGTACAAGGAGCCCTGCTCAATGTGCACATTTTGTAGCGGGAGCTGAGCCACAGCGAGGGGCGAGCTGCAGCAGCGGAGCAGCGCTGCCAAGTCCTGCAGGAGAGGCTGGACGGTGCACTGGCAGGTGAAATTGTTCAACGGCTCATTTTATTATAGGATTATGGGTTCCATTG
The DNA here is from genome assembly GCA_014899125.1 of Orchestia grillus. Classification (NCBI taxonomy): domain Eukaryota; kingdom Metazoa; phylum Arthropoda; class Malacostraca; order Amphipoda; family Talitridae; genus Orchestia; species Orchestia grillus. Next base: position 2,428 of record VOMN01054720.1, read on the forward strand.
TTTTTCCCGGATACGAGGTATAGCAAAGTATTTGCACACGGGCTGATCGTTATTTCTCCACATTAATATTTGTGCATCGGCATGCTAATTATCGTTTTAAAAATATCATACAAATTTTAATTTAAGAGCAATACTTCCCAACTGAACAAACTTATATTAAATTTTATATGGCTTATGACTACATAATTCATGATTGATTTTGATTGCATTTTAGACCAATAATTAATTAATTGCTCATTCATTTCCAAGAGTATGAGCGAGTCCAGGCTAGAAATACATAGATTAAATCCTCACTCATGAGTTTGCCCTCTGTGCAGGACGAGACGCGGTCACAGCCATGCTCTTGAAGGAGGAGTTGGTCGATGTCGCCCAAGCCCCGCTCGCCGAACAGGTCTGAAAAAATGGGACTTTTTATCATACGGGGGTATTAAAAAAATACCTTTATTAATTCCAACACATTTTACCGCTGGGTTTTCTATGCCTTACAACTACTGACGTGTGAGGGATGTGAGGATTGTGTGGTTTCAGCTTCCTTTTCCAAGAGAAGTACTCTGTGGTTACATGAAAATCACGGCCTGAGCCGGGAATCGAACCCTAACTTCCCAGCTGCGAGGCTACCACGCTAACCAGTGCACCCTGGAGCCCAAAAGCGCGGCATGGAGCCCTCGGGACGAACGCCTTTGCCCGAATTTCAATCCAAATATATATACCACGCGAGCATGATAATGAAACGAAGCTGTTAAGTAAACTGTTTACGAAAAATGCTAGTTCATTACCGATTTCTGTAGGAAGAAGTGACGTATTACTTTCAAATATACGGTTAAGTGGGAATCTTTTCGAAGATCTTCGCTAGAGTTCGATGTGAATCAAAAGTCTTTTTTCCTCTGTAACTGCAGGAATCTTGCGTCAGTCGTAAATCAAAGCTAGCTGGCTCCTTAAATTAATTCTACCAAAGGTAGAAGGTTTTTTCATACGTAAAACTATAACAATGATTTCGACATCTTTTGATAGGTATAGCCTGTGACTTAAGCTTAATAAAACTTAGCTAAGCAAGAATTTCATTCAATTTTTTGAGTAATTAGGATTGAACGCTCACATCGTTAACTGAACTGGAAAGAAGTCTACAGCGTCAAAGCGTATATAAAAAAAATGTTGATGTGTGCAATTGATAATTATTTCTCTAACAACAACTGTACTTCTACTTATTTATGGCGAATACAGGTACAACAGAGTTAATTTTAATTTATTGGAATTAGTTTTAGATGAGTATGTTAAAATACAAATATAATTTAGGATCTTCCAAATTCAGCATCTTGAGTTAGAAGTGACACCACCCAACAGCAATAAACACACCATACTCATCCCCCAGATCGCCTACCTGCTTGTAGAGAGGCGCCGCCTCCTGGAGGATGCGGACACTCGAGGCAGCCCCGGCACCGACAGAGAAAAAGAACTCACCAGTAACCTAATCAAGGTAACTCTGTCGTATTTTTTTACGTTCTAACAATGGAGTGCTGCCGCAGTCTGAACTTTAAGGTGTTATGATTTTTATGAATCGACGTGAAGACTCTGATAACTGATGATTTCCAAACATAATGAAGAAGTATAAAGACTAAAAAGAGGCAAATTTTTTTTAACATTGCTTTGACTACTGAGTCTAACCGCTACTCCTTATTTTTTTGGTGTTAGATATTCTGTCATATTATTTGAGGTTTTTCTAAACAATTCTTATCAGGGCACTATTGCCTCAATACTTGAGAAAAGAACATATCATTTAAGTCTGCGTTGAATTTCATTACAAATATATCTTCGCATAAAAACTGAAATGATTTTTTGGGTCCTCGTTGCGTTACCTGTGCAGACACTATACCTTTTTTAGTTCGAACATGTTTTACCGTTGGGTTTTCAATGCCTTACAACTACTGACGCGTGAGGGATGTGAAGAATGTGTGGTTTGGGTTTTTTTTTCCAAGGGAAATACTCCGTGGTTACGTGAAAATCCGAGCCCGAGCCGGGAGTCGAATCCTAATTTCCAAGCTGCGAAGCTATCACGCTAACCAGTGCGCCATGGAGCCCACACTAACGTTGTATGCTGATGGCCTCTATCGTGTTATTCTGCTCATCGATAAATTTTACCCTCAAGCAACCCAGTGTCGAATTCATCTAGACTCAGGTTCACAATACCCAAAAGTTGCTTTAAATTAAACTTGTTACTCCTATTGTATTTGAAAAAAACTTGAGGAACACCTAAAAAAAATAGCCTTGGGTGTGCCATTTGTGCAATTGTTAATATACCTGATTCACTAACATTTTCCTTGTTAAAGACTTTAATATTGATTTGAAGGCCAAATGTCATTTTACCTACTCATTCATGTAAAATATTTTGGAAATTTAAGTAACTTTGAATAGGTCCTCATACGCTCAAGTTGTTACTGATGCTGCTGTGCAACTCAAATTAGTGTTTAAAGGCAGAGACGGTCGTGACAATAGTCGCACTCAATCTGTTAAAAGCTTTCTGAATAAAAACTCATTCCAGAGTGTATCGTGATCGAAATGAGATCATATCGAATGGAAATATCTGTACATATTTAATTTCGCTCATTTTTTTTTTTGTTACTCTGAAAAACGTGAATATTACCAGGCCTCGACAGACCTGGAGCTTAGCCGTCGAAGTGAGACGGCGGCTGCCGCAGCACGTGCAGACCTCGAGAGGCGGTGCGCCCAGCTCGAGAAGACTACTAATCAACTGCGTATCGACAACGACTCGTTGGCGTTTAAGGTGATGTTTTTAACTTTAATTATTCGAGTTCTACCTTTGACTTTATTTTGAAACTAAATAAGCTCTCTGTACAAGAATTATTCACCTATTGTTTTTCGACTTCTAGTTATTTACTCTGTTCATCAATCGGCTTTCGAAGCTGTGACAGGAGTTTAGGTTGTGTGCAAGAACTGAAGAGGCATTAGTCATCATTCAAAGCTGGCAAGGTACATACTTGTTTCTTAGTTGCTCCTCAACGATGGAACTAAAGCAAGACGTCCCACAATGGTTAAGGGGCTATTACATTTAGTCAGGCTAAGGGGTCTAAGGGGAACCCAGTGAAGGAGTTGTGGTATTAACTGGATTTTCATGCCGCACTGTTATGCGGGTCTGCCAACAATGAAAACAATCCGGTACGTTCGGTAATTTAAGGCAAAATTGTTATCGGAAGAAAATTCTAACCGATAGCGACCACCGTCGTGTCCTGAATGGTTGACGTGATAAAAATCGCTTTGTATCAAGGATGGAACTACTGCGAAAGGTCAATGATTACCCTTTTCCTGCTGCTTCTGAAGGAACTCTTAGAAGAAATTGCATGCAATGGATGTATGGAGCAGAGTGATTCAGGAACGACCGATATTAGCTCCTGGCCACTAGACCACCGATTTCAACTGGGCCAAAGCAGACCCACATTAGACTATGGGGGAGGGGAGAGGTAACATGTAGTCAGATGAATCATGATTCTGTCTTTATAGCAATGATGCCCGCCGTCGTGTTCATCAAAGACCTCATGAAACCTGCAACTAAGCCTGCATGCAAGGGAATGCTAGAAAGAAAAGGGTCTGTGATGATCTGTGGTGTTTCAACTACACAAAAATATGTCGTTTAGTTGAGATATCCGTAAAACTGAATTTTAATTGATATTAGAATGCCAAAATGTTTCTTGAAAATATGAATCGGATGATCAGGATGGACGGATGAGATGGACAATAATGAATGATTACCAAAAGAGAAAATATATTTGACACGCGAGCCAGTTACCAAATCCATCCGTCATAAGTACTCTAATAAAGCTTATTTTCCAAGTGCAAACTTGGTGATGGCAGCTCATTTGAATCACAAAAACTTATAAGGATATAAAGAAACATCATAAAAATAACAACAACGACGAGTAGAATATTACAACTGGTACCAGCGGGGCCGTATTTCAGCTGAATCAAATACATCCGACCCCCATTTCCTTATTCATTGATATAAATAAAAAATTTTAACTTTTGCCGCAACGAGAACATGTTAATCCTGATGTGCTCTTCAGCGAATAAATGCCCAATTACCTATATTAACTTATCTATTCACGAATTAGACCTCGACTTCTTCTTAAATGAAGGCTATAACATGGCGTGGATTCCGTCTTAGTGGCTCTGAACGGAATTACATAATTTAACTTCAAATAGGTTTACAGGCATTTAGGACAAGAAAGATTCTGTTATTAGTCTAAGCTGACTTGATTAAATGAAAGTCTATGGAGCTTTTCACTAGAAATCTACTATCCTGTTACAGCTGTCGGAAGCCTACGCGGAGTTGGAAGAAAACGACTCAGAAATCCGCAGACTGACGAGAAGTGAGTCAAGGTCATCGCTTGCGATAGGATCTTGTGATTTTCAAGTCTAGTAAAATATGGTCTAAATACGTACATTGTGTTAAAAAGGCAATGTAAAAAATCCTTTCGCATTGAATGCTGAATAGATGTTATTAATTCAATCTTAAACTGCATTGGTTAAATTTTATTTCTCAAATGTATTATTTATTGGTGTTAGTGAACCTGTACTTAAGTGACTTTGATCTTGATGCTTGAAGCTTTAAGAAAATTTTGCCATGATAGCTAAACCGTGAATAACATGAAATATTTTCGATCTCTGACCTTGGATTCAAATGCATACTCATGTCAGTCAATTGGAGGGAGGACTATTTTTCTAGTGTCTTGTCATTCGTACGTGATTTTATAACAATAGCTATAAAGCTGGTAAATTGCCTCTCGTGATACTACTATCCACCATGAGAAACATATTCTGCAAGTGGAATTCTAGACAAACTTATGTTTACCAGCTCTGTTTTACGGGATATAAATGACAGCTATAATTTGTTTCAAACTAATTAAACGGCTCACTGTAGTAGGTTGAGTGTACCTCACTAGCAAAAAATGGCAGGGCCATTTACGAAATGATGTGCAGCTCGCACTACGCCTATGACAAATCCATGAGTACAACGGTAAGGCTGGTGTGTCTGCAGGTGATGGAGCCAGGCAGTGCGGCCCAGAGCCAGCGTTCGCTGCGCCGCACTCGGTGGACGACAGCCACCATAGTCTGCCCCACGACTTCGGGGAGGGCGGGGGCACCGAGGGAGAGTATTCTCCACCTCTTAGTGAGAGGATATCCAAACGGTACGTCAGGTCATCCAGATGTCAAGTCATCTCTAAGACCAAATGAAATTTTGTTAGGTGTATTTGAAGAGCCCATCCAGAGCGATCTTACGGGTATTTTATTGTTCTTTCATCCATAGAATTCCTTCGAAAGGAAAAATAAATATAGTTTTCGACCTTCCCTAAATAGCAAGTGGAGCCCACTATCGTTGCACCAGACTTATGCTGTTAAAGATTCAAATAAATTACTCATTCAGAGCAATGTGTAATCAGTGCTTAATTCTCTGTGAAATGAACGTCTCTGTTTCGTGCAAGTTTAAGTTCATCTGTAATTAATTACTTAAGTTGTATTTATTTGATGACTAGATAATGCTACCATCAACACTTTGCTCGTACACTTAACATCTTCTGATTTCTTTTGTTCGCTGCCAATATGTGTACGACTCTTAAAAATCAAGTGGATTTTAAATTACCAAAAGTAAATGGGAAAATAAGAAGACAATTAATTTCTCTCTTCAGAGACCGGGCTGATGCCACGAGGAACAAGTCAGGCCGCAGTCTCAGCAGGACTCTGGAGTCCGACTTTGGGTCAGTTCGATACGTTATTGTTTATTTCAAGTAAATTTTTGCACGCACAATTTTTTTACGTGGCACCAGTGGCATTTGCTGTTCAGTTCAGAAGCAAAGTTTTGACCCAGACCTAGTTTTGAAAACAGTGAGAAAGAAAAAAAGGAAGAAATGTACTAAAATAAAAAGATGAAAGAGACACCATGTATGATGGAACACCTTAACTTACTGTAAGTCCTCTTGCCAGTTGACTCAAGGTACTTCTGGAGACGGCTGCACATTGCGCTTTGTCAACCTATAACTGTCATGGAAGGATTCAAGATTTTCACTAATAGTTGAGGACTTCCCCCAGGATTAGCTTCTTGATTTAAATGGAGCTTTGATTCTTACTTGAAATAAATATGTGCATCTATTGCTATGTTACCTTGAGCAATGTCTAAACTCGGTAAACCTTTGTCCCGTGTAATCAGACATCATTAACGAAAAGAATTTAGGTTCATCTCAGCTTTCTCGTTAATTGCATATGAATTTTTTGCACAGGAAGGAAGAAGGTGTTTCTGATGACGTCAAACATTATAAAGAAGCAGTGGCTGAACTGAAGGTAAGTACCCAAGTGAACTGATGCGTCTCCTTATTTTTGAAGCCACGCATAGCGTTAAAGTAAATTAAAGTTCATTTAAAAAAAATAAACCATTAGATGCAAAGTATTCTAAGAGTAGCGCAAATAAGAAGAAATTTCTAGCTTCATTTCAACTTTACTCGTCTGAAAATCGCTCACCGGCTCACGAATGTGAAATAGTGTTACGAAATAATGCTCTTTCATGGTGTTCTTAGGCCAATGTTAGCTCATGAGTTCCAACCAAGCGTCCCAAAATAACCAAATGAGCCAAGTGACCGAGCGGACCTCACAGGTCGTGGCCCTCCGTCGGCCCTGCAGTTTACCGCGTCACAGTAACGGAAAAAACTTTGAAGGGAACCAAAAATGAACGATATTAATTTAAGAAGGAAAAACTTTCGACATACTTTCCGGCTGAAGTGTCAGCTAACCTTTTTTGTTATTTATCTGCATCAGTGTAATATATTGAGAATATTTCTAGTAGTCTTAAGATTCGAAAATATATCTGGCAACATCCGGGGCTGCGGCGCCACGCGTGGCTANAGAATTACAGTCCCAGCTAGGGGGAGTTGTAATAATCATAATTTTTCGTCCGTTCGTGGTATGTCTTTCCAAAATTCAGAAACAAACACTGGTTTTTGCTATAAGCAGCGTTTGGCGTTTTTTTGTCTCTTGGTTCTTTAGTTTTATTATATGTAAAATAATTATTTTTTTCCCCTTTTAGGTGCATTCGTGTGTTATGAGCAAACTTGTTCTCATTCCACAATTATTCTTTGCAAATTGTATTACCTTAGATAGATTTAAATTCCACAGTCCCGTTGGGTAGCTCTGATAAAATAGTGATAGTAGAAAAATAAGAAGCGCGCACACATAGGCTGGTAAATGCTTACTTTGCATACACAGTTCTTTTAGTCTCTTGAACTTTCCATCTGTTATTAATACTGTAAGCCTCATTATTCGCATGCTATTCGGTTCCCGACCTCATTTTCTGTCAAACTTTTGTGGCGATTAATTATATGCACAATCATTCCTAGCAAAATGTTGCTTTAGTTTTCGCGTATTCGTATTTAGTCGAATTTTTTACGAAATGCGATACGCATATACGATGTTCTACTATATTCTACGTACCTTCGTATGGAATAATGAAAGTATTTGGCCTGTAGTTGATATCATTTGCCAAGTAGGGTTTGACGTAGTAAACAATGGGATGCTAGAAACCTCGTGTGCGTCATGATTAATGTGCCTGTCCTCTCCAGGCCGAGAGTTCCGCGCTGCGGTCGAGGCTGGTGACGGCAGAGGACCGACTCGAGGAGACGCTCCGAGACCTGGAGCGGCACAGGATCAGGAGCCGAGGCAGGCTGCAGGCTGTCAGGTAGTGAAATTTCTCGGTGCGTTTGGAATTTTTTATGTTTTGGATTTACCCATTTGTTTATTTTTCATTTATTGTATTGTAATAAATATTGTAAACCTCGCATTGAATAATAAACCTGTTCTTTCGAAAATTTTAGAAAGAGTAATTACAAATCAGCTTT
>VOMN01054732.1:0-18362 GCA_014899125.1 Orchestia grillus
AAATACAACTATCTGGTCTAAACGTGCTTGTTTCATAGCGGGGTATAGTCAGATTTACAATGAACAGTCATCAAAGAATAGACCTTTTCGGTATTATTCATTACCGGGATAATTCAGTTTGCGCCAGTTCGGACACGCCATGCGCAGCATATTGTTTAGAGGGCGCCCGTTCCTTGGGACGAACGTGGAGAGGGAATATCGCACGGTCGAAAGGTACCTGAGCATAGGGAAGGAAAGTTAATTTGAATAAGAAAGATTCCCACCTTTATCGTATTCATCCTATTTTGAAATTCCGATAGAGATGGAACTTTTATACACCAAGTATGTATTACTGTCTTTACAATGCCAGGCCTTGAAGTCATGATTTTAAATCTGCCAAATGACAACAGCTCTTGTCGTCTCTAATGATTGTAAAAGCTCCTAAACCTTTAAAACTGTTTCTTCTGCTCATAAACTGCTATGTCTATATCAATGTACGTTAATACCCACCGACTTGTTTCAAGGAAATCCTAACTGTATGTTCCTCGAGTCTATGCCTTCAAAAACGTGGACTTAGCTTATGTTTGAAATCGGAGAGAGTAAGTATCTCAAAGTTCTTAGATTATTCGATGCTTTAGTAAGGTGACAATTAGATGTTCATGGAACGTATGAACATATCTCATTTTAAGTTTAACATCCAGTACAGTCTGTTTGATTTTTGAGATAGATTGTACCGATATTTTGTTATTTCATCGCGTTTTTGCGATGGCGTGGTCCCACAAGGAGCATCGACGTCTTGAGTTAATCTTAATCCTAAGATGTTGACATTGTAGCCGTATAACTTTTTTAGATGGTTTTGTTGTATAGCTTTTATTTGTGTGTAGACCTAAAAACTCTAGCAAACTTTTTCTAGCTTTGGAGTTTATTAGCAGCGTTTAGTGACTAACTAAAACTGTTACTTTTAACAGATCCTTTTCCGTCAACCGAGTATGTATAAGAACTAGTGCCTGATGGGAGCCCGGCGACACGATACTGTTTATTCACGTAGTTATTTGAGTGTTCATATGAAATTTAATGTAACTTTCGCATGTATGTCAACTCATGTGCTTCCAGTGTGCTCTACGATAGATCTACGTGCGTAGTATTAATCTTACCTTAGTATAAAAAGAAGAGTTCAACGGGAAGGCATTTCGGATTTTCCCGTGGGAGATGGATGGTAAATATCAGTCTGACATTTGGCTAGTTTGAGCGGACTGAACAGCTGCCAGAGACCGGGTACTGTATACTGTATGTATGCGAGTGCTGAGAAACATGCACTGGGAAGTCTAACTGGGACAACTGGGAAGTCTAACTGGGACGACTGGGAAGTCTAACTGGGACGACTGGGAAGCCTAAGGTTTCGCTCCTGGTATGAGTGAAATACTTGTATCTTGACTCAATGCAAATCTTACCTTGATCTCAAACCTTCACAAAATTAATGAACATATAGAAAGTTTCTTTGGGACTTAATCAGCAGATTTTGGATGCGCACATTCACGAGGAGGAGAAAAAATTTATTCGTGTTTCATGTCTGCGCAAAATCAGCCCACATCTTGAACTGAGAATAAAATTCTCGAATCACAGACTTCCATTTTAAAATACGGCAATTTAGCGTGGCGATTGAAGAGGTGATGATAATTTGATGAGTAATTACGGTCATCTGGGTGATGAAGGTCGAGAAATCGAAATGAATAATGAGAAATATTTGTTCGTGCTCGGCAATGCTTTGCATTGGCGTGAGACTGACGCCTCAAGATTCTCTAGAAATTTGAATTCATCGATTAGAATCTGACAAATTCAGATGCGAAATGTGAACTCGCATGCGTACTCAGATGAGCGTATTAAGGGGAATACAAAAAAAGAGAACTGTTCACTCGCGGTAGGCGACAGTCGAGCTTTGCTGCTTCCTCGCTCCGTATATAATGCGACACCGAACTTTTCCAAGTTTAAATATCGTTAATTTGAATTCTGCGTACTACAAATTCTTTTACAATTGTTACCTTAACCAATGTTACTTTAACAAAAACCGATTTGTTGCACTTGAGAATGTCAATGCAGTATGAAATAATCGAACGTGTGAGCGATGTTCGACGAAGTGTGAATGTTCTTCTGAACGTCACAGAATACAGAGCAGTCTTCGTATAACTGCAGCAACTGCCAACTTCACATCGATCTGAATAATTCAATTTATTGGTCATTACTCTTGTTTCTGGTGGTTGCTTCCATTCATCACTCCATTGAGTGTTGGAAGATGACGGGTCAATTCCCAATGGAAAATGGGGCGTGTAGAGTGAGACATGCAGAGGGAGACGTGCAGAGTGAGACATGTAGAGCGAGACATGTAGAGCGAGACATGCAGAGTGAGACGTGCAGAGCGAGACATGTAGAGCGAGACATGCAGAGTGAGACATGTAGAGTGAGACGTGCGGAGTGAGGCGAGTGGAGTGGTAGATGATGAGCTCTGCTAGTGCAGTGTGACGAACTAGTCGAGTACGTGAGTGCAGTAGTGAGAGTGTTGCAGTCGAGTCGAGCTGAATGTGTGGAGCGTCATTGAACTGATTCCGGCCCAATGTATTCTAAATCAATTGTGACCATCATTAGCGATAATGGTACGAATGGAGGTCTAATTTCTAATAATCAGAGTTTTATAATTCATAAGAAACCTGTACTACCACGAGTACGTGACTGAAAAACTGGTGAAAACCTGTAGTGAGATTCATGCAGTTGCATTAGTTTCAAGTATATTTCAGAAATTAAGATCTGAATCTAGTATTAAAAAATGTAGTATAGTCCCTTGAATTGACTTTCGCGCTAGAGGTACGGTACCAACTGACGTCAGCTTTGGCTTTGCTGTCTACTGTGCTTCCCGTGAAGTTCTTCCAATGGGCGATGCAGCCTGGATTCTCTTGTGTTAAACTTAGTGAACATATCAAATATATGGACTAATATCGCTTGTTTTTATAATCCCTTTTTCGTCTTACCTAGGAAGGAGCCAGGGTTTACCAGACTGCAGCGTGCTAAAACACGTTTTCATCTTGTTCTGGTACCTGGAATCCATTCTTGACCCTTTTTAATGTTGCTGCTTCTTGTTGATGTTTTCGTTAATGCTTCTTGTCAATGTTTTTGTTGATGCTTTTGATTTGATGGCGATGTTTATGTTTCCTGTTGATGCTTTTGATTTGGTGTTGATGTTAGCGCTCTTCGTTGATGTTCTTTATCATCTTTCACGAGCTTGTGCTAAAGTGCTTCGCATTTTTCCGGCGGTTTTTCGTCCAGCTACTTCTTCGTTTGTTGGGGGGACATATAATAAGAATTTCTCTTTTTCAAACTTTACCGATAGATAAATATTCTAATTATGGTTTCAATTCGATTCATTATCTCTTGCAGTGAAGTTACTCGAACGTAAAAATGTACCAATCATTTTACGAGTACGAGATACGTAGAGGGATTTACATTTTCTTACGTATATATGGGCAAATAAAATATCAATTAATTTTCACCTGAGAAAAGGGCAAAATCCTTAGAATCTCGTGGACGGGTCTAAAATCCTATGAATTACAGTGTTAATTTTACATGCTAAAAAATGACCAATCGATGAACCCGTTTATCACAACGAAATTCCCGTATTTTAAGTAACGCAAAAAGCTCTCAGTGCTGGAGTGTGTTATAGATTACGTCCTCGTATCAGCAAATACTTTGCTCTTTTTGTCGTGAAATACTGAACGAATTAGAATGCAAACAACCCCTCCACGGTGTAGTCGTGCTGTTCATATTATTGACCCACATTACCCGGGGCTACAATTTATTCAAACCTCGTCGCATTGATTTGCCGCAGCGCTGAAGGGCAGCGGCGGTCGATCATTGCGCTCTGCACGCGATCCTGCGCTCGTGAGAGCAGCTCTGCGTGAGGGTGTGAACCTAACAGATCAGATGTCACGAAAAACTGTTACCACAGTTCAATCGTTCATTCTGTATTAATATCGTACAATTTGTTGCTAATGTTTATAACGAATAATGCAAACGTAGTTGTTAGTTACTTAGTTTTGCGATGGTTAGTACGATATTTACTTGTACTATATAAGTTAAAACTTTATGATCAGTCATAGTGCTGGATCCCTTTTGGCGACTGCCAGTACTTGCCCACATCGAACAGTGCATAGTTGGGTTCGACTCACGAAGCAATTTAGGTCGTAGAAGCTTCAATGAGGTGTTCTATTTTCATGATATTGATGATATTGATGTAATTGATATAAATGTGTGCAGGAAATGAAGCTGCGTTGCGGGAATCTGGATTCTTTAATCATGATAACATTAAAGAAACTAAACAACGTTAAGAGCACAAGACAACATTAAGGGAACAAGACAACAATAAGGGAACAATACAACATTAAGGGCAGAAGACCACAATAGGGGTACAAGACAACATTGGGAGCACAAGACAACATTAAGAGAACAAGACAACAATAATGGCTCAAGACAACAATAAGGGCACAAGACAACTATAGGGGCGCAAGAAAACATTGAAGGCACAAGATAACAATAAAGGCACGAGACAACATTAAGGGAACAAGACAACATTGACAACAATAATGGCTCGAGATAACAATAAGGGCAGAAGACAACAATAGGGGCACAAGAAAACATTGATGGCACAAGATAACAATAAAGGCACAAGACAACATTAAGGGAACAAGACAACAATTATGGCTCAAGACAACAATAAGGACATAAGACAACAATAAGGGCACAAGATAACAATAAAGGTGCAAGACAACATTAAGGGCTCAAGGCAACATTAAGGGCTCAAGACAACATTAAGGGCTCAAGACAACATTAAGGGCTCAAGACAACAAGAAGGGCACAAGACAGGCTCCCTAAGATTACCTTTTGCAGAACAGAACCAAACATTCGGACGACGTCATCTACGTGAACAGATCCATAGGAGCATAAGCTGTACAACTATTCCTTAACTGCTCTTTTGATTTTAACGCGTTTATAACAAATGCATGTGAGTTACGCTGTGCACTTACAGTCACTGCCCCTTGTCGGTCTACAGTCCATCATCAATGTTCAAGCAAACAAAGTTCAACTCTTTTCATTACAAGCGTTCCATCAGTAAAACTTAGACGTTTAAGCTCTACGTGCGTATATTCGAGTGTAGGGTATTTAGGTAGGACAGGGGATATCCACAACCGTGGAGTTTTGAAAGAGATCATTTTGTCCCGCGGCAACTTATTCAAAAACATGCAAGTGTGAAGCACAATACTTTCAAAGGTAATAGTACACATTCTCGTCAATGCAGTGCACACTGCTTAAAACGAGCACAATTGAAATAGTTGTTACACAACGTTCAACATCACAGAGCACAGTAAGACTGCGCCATGAACTGACCGTTTGCTCTTCGATTGAAGTCCCAAATTTGGGTGCTGAAGCGAAGTTCACCTACATGAAAGCAGGCTGTGGAAGCGGAGGAGGTTCCAGTCTGAATATTAGAAAGTGTCCAGCTGTAAGTTGGACGCTAGATGCGACAGTTATTAGCTTCTGTGGAGCTTAATTATTGACAACAATGTTTTCATTCTAAACAACTAGGAAGTCTTATTTCAAAGGAAAATACTTTAGTAAACCGGAGTATGTGTAGCACATAACTGTTAGTGTCAAGTACAGCAGATCAACAGGGGTAGCAGTACCACCTGAAAGTAAATTTGCTCCAGTAGATCCACAGTACTACCAGTACCTGTTAACAGAAAATCTGGTATAGCAGATCCACAAAACTACCAGTATCAGATGACAGTAAATCTGGTACAGCAGATCCATAGGACCAGCAATACCAGTTTGCAGTAAATCTGGTACAGCAGATCAGGAGGACCAGCAGCTCCAGCTGGTGGTAAATCTTGTACAGCAGATCAACAGAACCCGCAAAAACAATTGACAGTAAATCTGGTAGAGCAAATCAGGAGGACCAGCAGCACCAGCTGGCAGTAAATCTGGTAGAGTAGATCAGCAGAACAAGCGATAATAGCTGGCAGTAAATCTTGTAGAGCAGACCAGGAGGACCAGTAGCACCAGCTGGCAGTAAGCCAGGCGCCGGGAACACCAGCATCGGGTGGCAGAAAGTCATCCTAGCACAGCGGAGTCGGCACCGCAAGTCCTCGCTCCAATGGGCGCGTGTGGTGCAGTCAGTGCGGGGTGGGGATGAGCGTAATCGTGTTACTCCCTTTAATTGATTTATGGAAATCAGGAGTCCAGCCTACGGCCTTATGGAGGAGCACGTGAGGCCGGGCCGACAAGCATCAGAGGCCATGGTGCACATAAATACGAGCTCGGCGGATTAAGCCAACGATTAAAGTCTCGGGAGCAACAAAAGGAGCCCGAAAGGAGAGCTGCGAACATGTGTGAGTCCTTTTTTGGTCGCCTGAATGGAAGTCATCGTAGGGTCGACTTCTGAGATGACCGTACAATCGAAACTTGAAGAGAAATTGTAGTTAGCTGTCAGCGTTTCTCAACAGGTTAGATGTAAAATATTGAGGAGTGAGTTTCAGCTTCTCCTCAAAGCTGAATGAAGACAGACAGAAAAGAGTGGTGAGCGGTCAGTAACGGTCAGTAAATAGATGATAATTTTTCCCTCCGAAATCTGAAAAAATTCGCCCGACTTGAAAAATGATTTGAAAATTTTTGTTCTTCAAAAATATCCAAGATACTAAAAAATCGATCGTACTATTCCTATAGGAAAACTCATTGTTGTTAGTCTACATATAACAAAAAAGTAAAAGTCCCGCTCATCGGCTCCGACGAAATAATCAAGAAACAAGATATTCAAAAAATGTACAGTGTACACTCATGATTTCTACGCCGACTAACGCACTTAAGGTGAACACTGTTTCTGAAATGCCACCTCCTAAATAGAACTACGTCAAAATGACAGGATTTGATCATTAAGAAGATTCTTAAGCTTGATGTATTTTTGGTGGTTACGTCTTTGATGTTGAGGAAGTTAAACGTTGCAGAATTGATGGCTTCTCAGGAAAAAACGGAAAATAAATGCGTCCTTGATGATCGTCTTGTCTTGTTACGTATCAGATAAAATTCTTAAGGATGATGGAAATATTACTCAAAGTAATGTGATCAATTGAAAATAACGTAAGTTTGAAAATGCTAACATTAACTTCCCGATGCTTTTTGAGCTACGGAGAAAATTAGAAAATTTAGCTTCGAAAGAGCATAATCAAGCTTCTCGTCCGTGCAAACTCAGTAAACTGCTTCCTGATGCAAACTAATCCGGCAGTCATCTCCCGGAGGCATCCCAACTTCTGCCATTCTTCAAACAGTAGAAGAAGGTAGCGCTTCTCCTCGACACAGCGCCGGCGAAGAAAAAGATCAGCTCGTCCAAAAGAGCCTCCTTCTTCAAAACTCAAGACTAGGAGAACCCAAGGAAAGTTTTGGGTCTGCGGCAAATATTTTGCTTCGTCAAATTTACTCTCGGCAAACAAATAACTTCGTTGCTTTGAGGCAAATAAAGATGAAGTGAGAGGTCAGCTTCGGGAGCCCGACATTGTGGTCAGCGAGGCTCGGGATTCTTGGCGGCTACTCACCAGGGAGTCGAAAGTTAGGATTTTATTTCGACAGTCAAGCGAGATCAACGCTCCGCTGCACTCACTTTTGGGATCAGCCGTAGGTTGAGTTTGGCCTACACTGAGCTTGGTCTTTGGTCTAATCCACGAGGATTGAGCGCGATGTCGTCAGATACTCGGCCACATGGACGCTACGCTACTTAGTTCCATTCTAGCCGCCCTGCTTTGCAACGCTGATGCCGTGTAACTTAAAAAACATTCGTCAGATGGACACAACGACGTGAAAACATTGCATATAAGACGTTTAAGACGGAGTTCTCAACGATCGGTGGCCTGAGGCAAATATTTAGTTGGCGAGTGACAAATTGCTGACCAAAGTTTTTGACGTTATGGCTACTTTGGAAAACAAGTAATCCGGTAGTCCCCTATCGAAACTTAGTGAAGAAATAGGTCTCATACGTGTGCTGCAGTGTGGTACCGTAATAAAAGATGAGCTTTATCATCACAAGTTGTTGATGATAAGAAATATAACTGGATTCTTTGTCGGTGTGTTGCAGCAGCTTTTAACAGTGTCAGGTTCAATAAAAAAGTTCAGAGACCAAAAAATTATTTTTCATTCTACGTGCAAAGTTTCAATTCACAGATTTGGACCTCGTCCTCTTTATAACTATTAATAAAGACATTTATGTACATGAAAAGAAACTCAAGGTGGCCACAGTTACTGAGCGCACCACGTGATTGGCGAGTGGCAAGCAGGACAATGAAGAACACAATGAATAGATAAACTCAGATAAAAAGAAGAGTAAGGGTACACAATCCCATTTATGGTATCAGTGTCACATTTTCCCTCTGCTCTTCGCTCAAAGACATAATGGGATGTTTCGGTTTGGCCCTGAATTTCGAAGAATTCCACGTGGAATCTAAGTGAAGAACGGAAAGAATACCAGGATCTGCCGAGCATACAGAGCTGGAGGCCTTTGAAGAGAATGAAGCCTCATTGAGGGGGACATCGAACAGTCCACCCGTTAATTCAACACCTCGAGCGTTGATACTTCAGTGCACTCTGTAAGAGCTGCACACATTCAGACCCTCACATACGAAAAAACTAAAATTTTCAATGCAGTCCTTCCGATGTTAACTAATGTGCTTTCGATTTTTGTCCTTTGATTTGATGCTGATGGTTCAAATCCACGAAGTATTTTCCCCAAGAAACTCTACAGAGTAATTCTGTTTTCTATCGGCTGTTAGTCGCTTCATTGTTAATTAATTTCGTGATTGAATAAAGTTCAACATGTTTGGAAGGTGCCTTGAGGAAAGGAGGGGACCAATGTTGTTTGTTAGCGCCCTCGAGCACACGATGTCCCTTCCCATGCGACGCACTACAAACTCCTCGGTACGAAATACATGGACATCAGGCACTTATTTAAACAGATTTGCGTTGATGAGAAGTCGGACTGCCTTATTTTATTTATTTCTTGTCTCACCCGCACGTGATCTCACTGTTGTGTTTCGGTTCCAATATATTCCTGCCTTCGGTGTTCCATGTCTTCAATGTTTTTCTTCGTCTAATTTCAAAATTTCAGCCTTTTCCATTTGATTGAATTGCCCACATAATCATCGTCGGTGTATCCCCGTGAAGCATGTTCTTAAGACCTACTTCATCTTACAAACTGGCAATTCGTCCAGCGTGAGGCGGCGACGCTGGGGACAGCCTGTAGGCATTCCGACGTTCCGCATGAGCGGCCCATCCACCTAGGATGAATTCATTCAGATCGATCAGCCGAGTTCGCTTCAATTCTATTTCAAAACATTTTTAAAAAGTATAATATGAGTATTTTTCGAGTCAAAACCAATTTTCAGAGCTTACTCTCAATCAATATTCTGAGTGAATTTCAACGAAAAATCTTCGAATGAGTAGCGTGATGAAGTGTCATTTCTTAAGATTTCTTATTTTAAATTATCGTAATTTTTTTACAACTTCTAACACCATCCCAACGTTACTGCACGGCTGCATGTCACTTTCGCCATCGAGGTAGAAAGATATTCTAAATTAAATTAACGCATCAGTTAGATGTGGAGTGAGTGCGGGTAGGCCAATCAGGATGAAGGACACGTGATGGTTAATTTGACACGCTACTGAACTCCGAAAGCAGAGCAGAAATTTTTTCAGTGAGGCTGTCAGAGCTGCTCACGAGCTGCTCAACATCATCACCAGCAACGGGAGCGGCAGGGGCAATTAAACCCTGCAAACTCGCCCGTTTTCGTCATAATAAACGCAAAGTTTTCTAGTTAGTCAACGGCAGTCAGGGAGAAAGGGAGGGAATGAGGAGGGGAAGGAAAGGGGAATGAAAGAAAAAGGAGGAAAGGCTGAGAAAGGAGAAGAAATGGAAGGAGGTGGAAATTATGGAAGGAGGGAAGGAAAGGGGAGGAAGGAGAGTAATGTAATGGAAGAAGAAGTCCACCGAGAAATGTAATGGAAGAAGAAGTCAACCGAGGCCCCACGTCACCAGTGACGACGTGGAGCAGATGCGTCGGGGGCCTAGGCCGCCATTTTACTTTATAATTTCATCTGCTGTGGTTTTTACGGTGACAATTTGCATGGAGAAGAGCGAGCAGTGACGGCCTCAGCCAAGCATCGCTCCAAAAGCCCCGGGCCCTGACAAGGGCCTCGAAAAATATTGCAGCACTTCTATTTTCTGACCAGCCTTTCATTGCCAGACCGGAATCAATTGAATTTATTTCCGACCTAAAATGCCAGTCATCGGGTGCTGGTGTTTTACCACGTGCCTCATATGCGGCAGAGTAAGTGAAAATGTGTTACTACAACATTTTATTCGCATGTATAACATAGCCTATATAGTGCCACCGTTTTTCACGACAATTTCTATTGAGAAAAGTCAAGTAAAAACAACTTAAAGGACGTCCTGCCGCTCACAGAAATCGATAATTCCGGCCTAGCCTACTAATGTAAAAAGTCGTACTTTTTCTGCCCGTGGGCTATAATCGATTAAAAAAGGCGTCATTAACTGCAGCCTGGTCGTCGAAAGAGGGCCCGGAGGTGCGGCGGGAGGCCTGTGTGGTGTCCGCGATAGCGAAAGTTCTTCTGACAGCGCCCGTCAAAATTGGAGGGCGAGATCTGCTGCCTGACGTTTTTCTCCACCACACGAGACATCTTCGATCGCGTGTGAATCCTCAATATCTTTCTAGAGATCTCGTAATAATAAACAATTCTGGCCAGCAGTGCGTCACGACGTGCACGCGTTATCAGTCCATCCTTATTTGAACCGTAAAAAATTCGCGATGGTCGCACGGTGCATTTTCGGAACTTTATTGGAAGGAAGATCTCGTCTCCGGCTGGGCTGCTCGATATAAAACCGAGCAACGTTTCGATCGGAAAGACGTGATCGCTAAGAGAGATTTTTTGGCATTTAAAAATGATGCACGAGTTCTCAAGCTACGAAAAAGGGGAGATAAAACTGTCGTCTATCCTCTGAACGACTGTCGTGACCCTCGCGTTTATTTCCTTAGGTGTCGGAAAACTCAGCGGGATTTGCGAAGAACTAAGGAAAAAACATTTCAATCTTTTATATTCTGAAAATTAAATCCGTCCGTTCGTATTTTGTGGCTTTCTCAAACGAGAGGAGTAAGATTAGTTTTTGCGTCATCTGCTTCATCGTAGAACGATGTAAAATATTGTTTTATTGGCTGCACAGCTGCCACGATGCCGGTGCCCCAGGCCCGCCTCTCCTTATTTGTTCAGGTTGTTTTTGCGTCCCTGTGACTGCTCTTCATCTCGCATGCTAACTCGAGCCGCGCTGTCCAACCCTTGTCAAAAGGCGATGATTTTCTTGACAAATATAATAAGAGGAGGACGGGATGGCCACAAAAACGAGCTCCTCGGCAAAGTCCACTTCAGACATTGGTCTAGAGCTCTCTTAATTATCGTTCTTTTATTCGTTAGTCTGATGGCGAACATAGGACACTGTTTAAATAAGCTATGAATAGAAATATTCTTTTTAAATTGCTCTTATAGTTTTCTGAGTTGAGTGCACAAACATAAAGATAAGCGGATTGGCTCTGGGGTGAAAATACATTCTTAATTTAACAGCCAATGAGTGACGGGATTCGGTGCATGCTTCACTCACGAGGTGCGCCAAGTTTACCTTCAATTAGCGGAAGTTAGCAGAGCTTACCAAGTCCTGAATAAGTGAGCAAGTTGCGCTGCTATCTATTGCTGTTGGTGGTCGCACGTCATCAGCCTTGAGTGCGAGTGTCAAGAGAGACGTCACAGAACAAAACCCTCCCCTGGAGATTGGCTCCTTCACAGCCGCGCGTGTTACCCCAATGTGAACGGGAGCACCGAACTCCAGAGACCGCTTTCATGTTCCGGATTATATTGAAAGATCTGAATGTCAAAGGGAGTTTCGCAAGGGTGTCCCAATGGGAGCCTTGAAATCCTATGCATTATGCACATTCGTCGCCGGGATGAAATTCACTGCAGTAACCTGACTAGTCTGGCAGGTCTGACTCGTCCAGCACCAGTGCTGCAAGTGCGCGTGGGTGCCTCGTGTGGTGTGCTAACTTCAAGCTATTCAATTGGCTCGAGTTTATTTAGACCGTGACCCGAATGTGAGCAGGGTGGAGTGTCGGCTGTACGCTTCTTGTCCTGGAAGCTTTAAAGGGGATTTATTTTCCTTAGGCTTAGTATCACATTGCCCAAGGCTGGCACTCGCCGAATCAAAAAGCGTACTGAGAGAATCTAATTGTTCTAACGCTTGTTTGATATTACCCATTATTGATTGATTAAATTTTGTCGGTACGTCTACTTATTCATTTCAAGTGAATTGAAAAAAAATTAAAATTCAGAATAGAAGTATACAAAAAAGGTCGCTCACGACTTATGTAATGAATGGTCTTAAATTAAATAACCAGAATCAGAAATTTTGATTGTGGTTCCGATACCGTTTCACTCACATTTTGACTGTCAAGTTTTCCTGTTGATTGGACAGCTGAGCTGACCTACGGGGAGGCTTACTGAGGATGCAAGACTCTCCCCCCCTCCCCCCTCCCCCTTCTCTCGAGTAAGAGGATTTGTTCAAAGAACGGAAGACGCACGGAAAATTAGCTCAGGGCTCCCGTAGTCTCCCCTGAGGAGCTTATAGTTGTTTTAAATTCTGAGAATTCTGTTTGTGGTGAAATATAAATGTCCAAGGGAGCTACTTCGAGCTCGGTGCGGTGAAATGTACAGAGTCATTTAGGTGCCGCTGATTAAAGATCAGTTTCTGAAACCTGACTTCCATTTGGCATCATTCATAACAAAATTGTGATATTACGATACTCTTTACGAATATGGCCGGCGTTTGTTGGTTCCTGCCTTGCAGTCGTGATTTTAAGCAAAAAATGAATATCATGCAAATTCAACCCGCAAAGTATCCGCAATAATTTGATTCCTAATCGGCATTGAAAATTTTAAGGCACTAGGCGAAGTTTTCTGTACGACATTGTGTTACGATTATAAGAAATGGTAATCCTCACGCCAGAAATGATTTGTTTAATTTTTTTTCATAGGTACCCTTATTTCAATAAGTTGCTTATTTTTGATTGAAATTTTACTTGTTTAAATGTTTTTGAGTTGTAATGGTCCAGAGAACCATTACTCTACTTCATGTTCACAAAGAGTGTTCATTTAGGAGGTGCTTTACACCAGCTGGCCTGGAAGGAACGTGGCACAGCTACTGTGGCTCGATAGGCCTACGCTGCCAAGCCCCTCCTACTAAGTCAAAAAGAAGGCCTCAGGTGGTCCTCTTAGATTATTCAGACGTTCTATTGGATTGCCTCGGTAAAGACGGAAAAACTTTATGCAAATAGAAGCTAGAGAAAGAACAAGCTTTTTGTTCAAAAGAGGCTCCAAAATGCGCCAAGCGCATGTTCCGGGCATTTGAGAACTCGCGGAATGCTAAGGAGCTCCGGCGGACCTAGAGTTTAGTTCCTCTTAGGTTCATGAAGTGTGGACATAAACAGACTCTGACGGCGTTTGACTCGGCAACTGAAATAAATTGATACAGAAAATAGTGGGACGATTTTCTTTTTTGGAATGAGGGATTGGAATTATTTGTGGTCTATTTAGTTTATTCATCGTATGTTCTACACGGTAACAAATTAGGTTGATTGCTCTTGTACTGTAAAAGACATGGCTCAGAAATGAAATGGTACATTTAATGCCTTCTGTTGTCAGTGACGTAAAACTTACGTCCACATAAAAAGGTTCACGCCGTCTGAATGTTGGTCTTAGGCTGCTGGGTTTCGCAGAACTTACTATTTGGGAATCTGCGATCCTTAAACCTAATTCACTTGCCGATTGCAGCGTCTCTAAGCGTCGTGAAATGCATTGCGTTATTCGAACAACCAGACGTCAGTGGAAAACAATTAGCTATAAAATGATGACATGAACATCTGCGTTCAAAATAATTAGTTCATTTGGATAACGAAAATGCTGAGTAGGTCCGGAACATAGGTTGTGCTTTCCGGAATCGCAGGAGAAACTTATTTTGTATTT
The DNA here is from genome assembly GCA_014899125.1 of Orchestia grillus. NCBI lineage: Eukaryota > Metazoa > Arthropoda > Malacostraca > Amphipoda > Talitridae > Orchestia > Orchestia grillus. The sequence continues at coordinate 14,143 of VOMN01054732.1, forward strand.
ATGATAAATACTTCAGGCGAAGAAGCTCATCTGTTGATAGTAGCGACTTCGATGTAAGAAGTTTGCTGTGGCAGGGTTTGATTTCCAATACTTCACACCGATTGCATTATTACGAATCAAACATTACAGTCTTCCTGGAAAAGAACTGGACTTGAGGCGTGCAATTATGTAAAATTGTGTTCCGTGGCCTTCACCTCCGAGTAAATATTAACAGAGTCAATTTTTGGTGTTAGAAGTCGTTTCATCGTCTTTTTTCGAACCATTTCCTAATCATTTTTCTCCACAAATGGCAAGTGTTCGGCCCATTTTATTTTGAAGCTTTGTTATTATGGTCCCTCTTCCGTTTTTACGATGTCTGAATTCGGTTTTGCTGGTCAACAACTTCTTGAGCTGGGATCTTACGTCAAACATTGTAACAAACATTACAACATGCGAGGTAAAATACTGCAGTCAATTCCAATGAAGCCCATGGTGAACAAAGCCTGTTTTCGGAAATCCTCGCAACCTGAAGCTTTCCGTGACCTATTTCTAGTTTGCCAAAATTCCTATGCTCATTTCAAGAAAATACTGACGTTCTCCATGTTTAGAAATTATATTTCCGTTTTATTCACTGTTGACGATTTTTGCCCTCTTGTGTGGAGCGGAGAACAGCAATCTCATCTCACAGCTCCCATGTAAATGCCTCCAGCCTGACCAGGGTCAGATTTGTTCATTGAACTGTTACTTCAATTCAGTATATAAATGGAGAAATGAAAATAAATTGAAACGCAAGAAGAATTGAAGGTGTTTCATCACATTTGTGTATTTCTATTTCAGGAAAAAATAATTTATTTAATGGTGAAGCGCTTCAGGATGGGAAATTATCGTGGATTAATAAAACATCTTCGATGAAATACCCGTCAATGAAAAACCCGTCGTATATTAACGGCAAGATTAAAACTTTTTCTTCATTTCAATTTCGTTTAGTTAATTGACTATCCGGCATTGTTAATACATCGGCCTGGCAAGATTGTTCTTCAGCAAATCGCTAACTAACTTTAACTAAAAAAACATAACTGAAAAAATATCGCAGTTTTCACGCACCTTATCATTATATAGCGTGATCTAAAGCCCACCGGAAAATATCTGATGAGCTCTTCTTAAAATTAAATGCAAATGAGTCACACTACCCTCTCAGAAAGAGTATTTTTCATAGTATTATTAAGAAAGAATGTAAAAATAATAAAAATAAGTTATGTCTTCAGTCTAGAATTTCCAGGGAGCTTTAATTTTTAATTTTTTATTTTTGCACAAACTTTTATGGGAGTTACACTTAATATGCTAATTTTACACTTACAGGCACGGGAATTACACCTAAGCAATATCTGCGCCCTCGTCCAAAGAAAAAAATAATGGGAGAATGTGTACACCTGTCTGATTTTTTGTACACATTCTGATGCAACGTATACTCGTACCTATACGTTGCATGCGATTATATATGTAATACGTTTTACGGATGAAGACAATTCTCATCCTCCTTTCTTCTGGGACCTTTATCATATCATTTGGCTACCACCACAAGTACACTCAGTGACGGTGGGAAATGCTCTTAATTACATCTGCTTTACTGTACAATTTAGAACCAAAAACCCCGCGAGAAATAAAATACGATTACTAGTAAAAATTCATAAATGTTTAACGTAAACAGATTTTAATAAATTAAAGGGCTTTGCTGCACCTCACCTAAAAAATAAGATGGTTAAAATAAAGAAGCTCAGTCATTGGAGAAAAAAGATGACTAACCTCACCGCTGGTTCAAAGAGCAGGAAAAAATCTCCTGGAGTACTGGAAGCTGGAGGTTGGCGGCTGTTAGACGTCCATTAGAACAGCGCAGAAAAAACAAAGAGTGCTGCTAAAACCACACTTTGCCTCGCATCCTCTGCCGTGTGCCGTACGCGCTCAACAGACAGCGCCGCGCGGGTGAGTGCTGTCTTATTGTTGGTGAGTAAAGTAATGGTTTGGAGGATATTAATCCACGTGGGTGTGTTCCAAGCACAGACAATATTTCAATTTCACAACTGGTCTTGAATGTTTTATCTGAACTAGTTCTTCTCATCGCAGAACGTGGTGGCCGCATTTGTGGTCTTCCTAAACACATTTTATTGTGTTGTCTTTTTTTCGAGTAACAATATTTTTAGTTGTAAAGAAAATGAAGCCATAGAAGCTTTCAATATACCTCAAGCATCGAGAGTACGTTTGATCAGGAAAATTTTTGCTCCTCTGCGTCTTGTTTTACCGCTTCAGTAAATTCCGTATTATATAACCAATCCGTCACACCTTTACTGTCTGAATTCAAGGAAACACGACTTAGTTCCTAGCTATTATTAAAGTTTAGATCACATGACGTTTACTTGGCCAGCGACATGAAACATGGAGGTTATGGTTACCAAGTGTGCTCAAAATTTACTAAATAATATGAGATCTCAAGCGACACACTCTGTAGCGATTTATAATCATAAAATTATCAGCCTTTGTTTAAAAGGGACAGAAAGTTTACATCGCGTAGAAAAGGTACACGAAAAAGGAAGAGCGTGAATATTTTGTAGAGTGACTGACATACCTAGCATATTTCAAAGAGAAATTTGCTCAAGACCGACCCTTGTGACTATAATCTAAATTCTGCAAAGTCATTGCAGACAAAAATATTGTATTTCTATTCTAGATATTTTAAACGAATACTTGATATTTTCGACCTGGGAGTTTGAAATTTACGCTTGTAAATCGAATAAAAGATGTGACGGACACCGAGCGGTTCTCGAAAGGCCGTTGCAGAGGAGGGATCGTTTGGGCAAACATGGCAGCTAACGATGGACGAACTCTGAGGATAAGAAAAAACCAAGGCCTCTAAAAGAGCGTCGGATGAACGAGGGGAGCGACCGTTGGCCGACTGTGAAAAGACGGACTCTGGTGCAGTGCTGCCTGCACCAGCCAGACTTGCTGAGTCTTTGCTGATTAATGGAAGATGAAAGACGGGAGGGCCCGATGCGCCAAGAGAACCATTCTACGGAAACGGTGTAGGGAGCTACAAGGAAGTTAAAAATGCACTCGTACTTTCTGAGATGCTGTGTAAACAGGTAAAAGTTGCATGTGGGTAGATGTGCGAACGATTTGTGGGTTTCTTGGTAGAGTGAGACATGAGGTGAAAGGCATATCTGTAGAGAGAATTTATACTATTATTCATTACGGTATTGCGGTATTTTCAGTTAACGAATTGTGAAAGAATTTTTTCCCAATTTTCAGGAAGTTAAAAACTTAGTGTGAAAGCGACATTCTTGCACAAACATTCTAACATTATCATATCTTTTTTAGAACAACTAGAGTGCTTTCTAGTATTGCGAGCTCTGGCAAAAACGTGGACGTGAAGCGTCAAAAATTGATTTTGTTTGAGTTGAATTTTGGGATGGAGAGGAAATGAAGGCCACCGAAATTGTTTTGGACCTTTTCGTTGACGGTAAAGGATTTGAACGCGTTTTTGGAATGTTGTCATTTCGACCATGAATTATTTCATTACATGAAAGGATTGGTAGCGTATTTGTACTTGCCTTTTGCAAAAAGCCACGAGCGGTCATTTTTAAGGCAATATATCAGGAAGGAATCCTAATATTGAATAACTGATGTTAAACTGTAAAACAAGATTCTTTCAAGAACATTATTAAAGAATTGATAATCGGGTTTCGTTAATGAGGAACTTTAATGAGATGAGGCTTTTCAACGCCTCACTCTGCTTTTACGCTTTCAAGGGTATGAGTCGACGGGAAATTTCTAAATTATACTTAAACATAAAGCTTGCCTAACATTACAACATTCAAGACATGTCAGTCTGCACCACAGAGTCGTAGTAAAATGACATAAGTAATGCAGCTGAGAGATTTTAACTGGAAATCTATTCACTAACACAGTTCTAAAAATCACAACAAGATAGCAAAATTTCTAAAACACTTGAAATACTAACGAGATGCAGTCTTGTTACAGTATCAAAAACATAATTTCCATATTCGTTTCCCAGCTACTCTCGGGCAAGTTTAATTAGAAAGATACGAAATACCACATGTTACCAGGGTACTCAACTTTCGAAGATGCGTAGATGTCGACGAGTGCACAGCACTGAATAATTTATGCAATCACTCGTTCATGCCGGACTCCAGCGATTGTCTGCCGGCGCATGCGAGACTCGGACCTCA
>VOMN01054734.1:0-10876 GCA_014899125.1 Orchestia grillus
TGGTCTCTGAATTCACATTTATGATGCAATGTGATTGCTACAAACCAACGTTAAGCATTATTCAGTAATGATGTGTACAAAAAAGAATTATCAAATACATAATAATGAAACCAGGCTAAATAAATGAGAACACAAAAATAAATACCGTATGCACTGTCATTACAAAATGTGTTGCAATGAGTTATTTCACAGTCATAATCCCGGGGATTTGATTATTCAAACTATAATGCCACAATGATGGAGTACACAACAAAAACGAAAAGAAATAACTGTGGTAACTATCAAAGTTTCCTAACAGTGTACTTGCACAACTTAACGAGTACTTCTTATGAGCTAATTCTTACGCTGCGTCTTCCACGAGACCTTCCACTAGAGTATAAAATGACGGAAAAGGCGGAAATGAACAGTCATCGCGGGACAGATGTGTAAGTTATGAAAACCTTCTTCTTTATTTCAATGACTTCTGTCGGTAGTAAGTAGTACATTTTGCAGCGATTCTCGGCCAAGCGGCAGGTCATGCGGTGATCTAACGATACTCCGAGGGGAAATAAAACTATGTTAATCATTTATCATAAACTAATTAAAAAAACATTTATGAGCCCGGCGGTAAATATAGTAAAAATAACAAACGTTAAAGGGGGCAGTGAAATTTCATTAATGGAGTATTAGCTTGGTCACTCAAATGAGCTTTCACTAACCAGAGAGCGAACGAGCTTGAAGAATAGAAGCAATTAATCAACTAGTATTCAACTGGCATAACTCAAAATGTTTTTCCCCGCTCTCGCGTATTTGCGGACTGCAAAAAAATACTCACCTAAAGTAACTCAGTCTGACCGACCCAAACGAGCTGCTCCAGGTAGGCTATCGTAGTATTCTAATAAAGGTCAACTATTTTGTTCCAGCTCGCAGTTCGAGCAAATTTATATTTTCCAGCTCCTTCGCTCAACTCCGATCTATAACAGGGTACCTAGCCTGACCCTCGAGCTGTCAAAGACTGACTGCCCTCTGGTTCTGCCCTTCCCATACTGACTGATCCAAACTCCCTCATTTTCTCTCGGTCTCTCCATTGATGCAAAATGTCCAGTTATGCCAAACGTTTCTTGCCACATCTAAACACATTTCCCCGGCCTACAGTTTGGTATTTTGGCCGTTGCTTGTTAGTAACCCCTCTCGACTCCTTTGCTAGGAATTTTCCATGTTAGCCCAAGCTAGAGATGTATTATGTTACTCCCTGAGTTCCTCACTTATGCAGGACCTCTGCTCGAGAATGTAGTCGGCATTTGCAGTTTGGAGAGCGCATAGCGTCTCACACGCCTCTCGCATTCCGATGTATAAGCACAGACCAATCCTGCTACGAATCTGTCTACATATATACAATGAAAGCCCACACCTACTTTATACAGATGTTTCTTAGCTGAAATCTAGCTCCGACTTGCTATGTAAAATAATAAAAATAATTTTCTAATGGAAATACTTTGAGAAAGTTAAAAATTATGTAGAATACCGTTCAAAAATAACATTTGAATTTTTCCAACACTTTGACGGTGAATTAAATTCGAGATTTTAGAATTATAATACGTTAACGATCTCTTATCAGTAACTTTAACCTCAAAATCGCCTGGCTAGGAATGTACATGCTACTGTATGTGTAAAGCATTCTGACTATTTTGATCTGATATCGAACCCCACCACATAAGTCAGTTAAAAATCACAGAATCGCCCAATTTTCGCTTTACGCGCTGGATTTTTATTTCGAAATGCAATGTTAATCGATATCAACGTCTACTGTGCATGTGTGCGTGATGCCCAATTAGAAAGTTGGAAAAAACTTTATGTCATTACGTAGGACTAAACATTAGTTTTCGACGGGCAGTAACTCTATTTTTGGATTGCCGTTATTTCAATATCGAAAAATCGTGATGCAATCAACTCTTCTCTACATTTTTTAACTTCTGTTTCTTCTCTCTCGAGCAGTTTCAGATTTTACAAAGTCCGAGGAAGTTCTCAGACAATTGCAATAATAATATACATTATGACCATTATTAATAAATGCAGAGGTTATATGTTAGCAAATAAGAAATAGTAACTTGAAAGTTCATTTGATTGACATTGAAATATTTCTTTCTTAGAATTTGAGGACAAAATTTTAGTGTGCGTTCTATGTGATTTTTTCCTAACAGTGCAAATATCTTTCTCTTTCGTTTCTACTTCTTATAAGATATTACTGTCGGGTAGAATTGGTATCAAGTATGTTAGACCAAAACTTATTGAAGTGGAATGCAATGATTCGTTTACCACATCAAGTTTTGCTGAGGGGAAAATTCGCATAATGAGCAGAGCAGGTTACACAAATTGATAATCTTCTGTCATTGCTTCACATCCATGCTATCAATAATCTAATTTTAATTTCTTACGTAATTAATGTTTTAATAAATACTCGAATAATTATACTAGTTTAGTTAGTTAAGGAGGAAATGCATTGATATATACGCAAGAATGTGCTTGGTACACAACTTTTTATAAGACTTCAATTTACACGTAGAAATTAGATTGATTGTAAATCATTGGAACCGATTAGGCGAAAGGATGTGTGCCACCAGTGTCAGATAATATATTTTCTAAGTATTGTTAATTATTGTTTTGTTATCTTATAAAGGATGTATAGGAGAGTGTTTAGTTTGTGAGGCTTATGGCTTCTGTGGGCCCCTCGAAAGAGGGGGCTGCGGGAGGCGGGCAGCGGTCTCCTCCAAACACTTCTCAACAACAAGGAGGGGGCCAGAGCTTCCAACCCATGGATAAAGCCTCAAGCCAGACTGTCAAGGTTTGTATTTCTTGCGTGAGTTGCTAAAATACTGCTAGGAATTGTATTTTGATTTTGGATAATTATAAGACTTTGGTAATAACCTACTAGTATCTCAATTGCCACTCAATAGGTAATCTCTACTAGTAGTCTGAGTTGTATCATGTTTTCCTGTAACTATGTTTTTTGAAGCAAAGCATCTAGTTTGTGATATTGGGATTNGATTGTATTTATATTTAGTAAATAAAACTAGTAGATATTTGCCGCATTGAAATGTTCGATTTTAATTATTAAATTATGATATTTTCAGCGTGATCTCTGACACTTGTTTTGAATATTTCAGGAGCTGAAAATTGGAAAATAGTCATTTCCTAAGATAGGCCATAGAAACAAAGTAGACATCTGTAGAAATTAATAGTGCAGGTTTGATCTTTATATCTGAAAGTAAGATTTGTATAAAAATTGGATCTGCCAGACAGTGCCAGTCATATGATTCAACTGCATGACCACTCCTCTGAATGTGAGAGTGTGGAAGTTAAAAACCAGTGACAGCAGTCTGAGTTCCACATGATGTTGCTGCTGCTGCCTGATGTGTGCATGGATGCTCTAATTCTGTAGTCTATTGAGGAAGGAAAGTTTGTCAAATTCAATGAATGAAGCCATAAAAATTGCATGAATTTTTTGCATCAAAGTTTGTAGTTTTATTGTTAATATTTATTATACTGCAACCAACTGCGCAGAGTATCCTGTTTTATATGCAGCCTTTATGTTAATATTGTTGGATAGGAATTATTTTTCTGAGGGGTGGAAATATATTGTGGAAAACTTTTGATGCATAGAAAAAGCCTTATTGAAAGATATTCAAATTGTTTCTGTAATTTTACAATATTTCACAAAGTGTTGAAATTTGGTTCTCATTTTTACATCTTTTTATTACATTGCTTTGTGTGAATTGTGCAAAAAAAAACCTTTCCTAATGTAACATAATCCTAACTTGAATCTTAGTCCTTGCCTAACCTGAATGTAACCCTAACATGATCCTAATATGACCCTAATGTAACCTTCACCTAACTGGAAGGAAGCCCAGGAGTAGGAGATGGGTTTTATGATGTGAAGTAATTTTTCATCATTTTATCTCATCATAAAACTCTTGAAAATTGGTTTCTGCAACTTGCTAAAAAAATACCTATTCAGTGACACGAGAAAAGCCTGTGCAATGAATAATACTCTCCCAAGTATGTAGCCAAAGTTAAGTAAATATTAACCAATGTTATTGTATTTTTTAATTATTTTAAAATTTTGCTTGTTGTTTTTCATGATGTAACTTATTAACCTTGGTATGAAATACTCTGTGTTTGACTGTGTAGTTGTATTGTAAAGTGATGCTCCTATGTTGTACACTAATCCACATATTTTTTTTTTTAATTGTGGGATTCATGGAGTAAATATGAAAAGCAAGTGTGGCATATAAATTGTTATGTCTAATTTCATATTGTGATGCATATTTAACTAAATGGAATGCAAAAATTGATTAAATAGGTCTGTATGAATGCATCCAGCAAACATGATTGGCTCTTCATTGCCTTTCCTAGAAATAGCACTGGCTAGTAGTCTTCCCTTGTTTCCTAAGTTTTTTTTAAACATTTGGTCTGTCCAAGCAAATAATTATTTGTTGATTTAATTTTAAAAATTTTCATCTACATCTCTTCTTTCAAAAATTTTCTTTGTAAAAAATTTCAAAGGTAATTTTAGAACTAATACATTACAGAAACTCATAACTTATTATGATAATATAAAATATGATATTGCATCGCAAATTTGTGATTTTGATGTGTTGTTTATCAAGATTTAGTTCTCAATGTAAGATAAAACCTAATATAAAATAAATATTGCTCAATTAATTGAATAAAAGACTATTTTATTAGAATGAATATATATTTTTATGTACATTTTTAGTTTCACTGCGGTCTCCTTAGTTCTTGTTTTTTTTCGACTGATGATGCATCCAAAGAATGTTTGTAAAATCAAAGAAATATTAATAAAATATTAATACAACTCTGAAGCTTTTAGTAAAAGACTGTGAACACAAAAACAGAATAAGCAAGTCTAAACTTGATGAGCAACTGATTATAGCAGATGGGGAAATACACACATTTCTGCCATCCAGCATAATCATCTTCAAGTGTATTCATATTGCAGTGTTCTACTTGCACTTCAATGCAAAAGTATTACTTGAAAAATGGCCTCTAATTCAAAATTTTTACATTGAGTTCACTTGTATATTAAGATACTATTGCATTTATGAGATTGCTCAGAGTACCATTTATTGGTGTTCTCTCTGAAATTGTGAAATTCCTTCATGGGGTTACTCCAGATCCCCAAAGTAACTTGGTATGCATGGCCCACAGGACATACTAAAGACTGTGGTGGTCAAAGTGGCTAGAATTTGTCAAATTCAAAATTAGGATGGTAAAGTTCAACATTTTTACTATACATTTAGCTTAGTAAACATTCAAAGTTATGCATTGAACTACCTGAAAAAATATTCTGGAAAAAAGCCATTTTTCAATTTTATTAAATTGGTTTTGTTGAAGTCTAGGGAATAAATCTAGGATTAAAACCACAGAATTTTGATATTGTACATAGATAAAAAGCTACCCAATCAAAAATTATGTACCTGTTGTAGAAGAAGAAATGAGATGTTTTGGAAGCCATTATAATTCAGGACACCTTGTCAAAGTAGCTTAGGAGTCAGGACACTCAATAAAACATGTTTCATAAATTTTTTGTTGATTGTAAGAACTTATTTGTTTAAAAAAACTAAAATGTCTTATTATTCCTGGTGATTGGTATTAAGAGGTTTTGTGTGACACAAGCCCTGCTTTTTGATTGCAAGTGAACAAGTGAAGGGAGAATTTCACAGTAGGCTGTCTCATATGCAAGTCTGTGGTCCTGAGTTCCACAAAAAATGCAATAGTTTAGCAAGTTCATCAATTGTACTCCTTCTATCCCTGAACACAACTGCATAAATTATTCCTTTTTTAATGAAATCTATGTGGAAAGCCGATTCGGACGTCAAATGTTTTTGATCAAGATGTTTGAATCGATATGTGGTTCCATTCAAGTAGAGGAGTTGCATTTGAATCACAATTACAGTTTATAGTTTCTTTATTAAGTGTGGCAAACATTCTGACCACATCCAATGCACTTCTACTTAGTGTATGAAGAAATTTCAACACCTTACAATGTTCTCATGTATCGGCAATATAAAAAAATCAAAGCAGTTAGTCAAAAAAATTCATTAAAAATATGGTGATCAATTTTGTACATTGCTATGATTTCTGGCTGAATCAAAGAAAATTTTCTGTATCAAAAAATAGTTTATTTAAAAAAATTTTTGCAAGTGCCTTCAGTTGCACTAAATACGGGAGCTAGTCAGGTTGTCATTTTTTTTATCATGAACCACAGTTAAAAGCTTGAATTTTTTTGTACTGTATACCATTTAAATGCTTTTTACTAAAATATACCATATCTACAAATAACCCTAAATGTTATACAAAAATTATCAAGGGTTAAAAGTTAATAACACAAACTTGGAAATTGCCTTGAAAGCACCTTGTGAGTGTATGGGTTGGATAATTTTACTACTTTTGAAACTAACACAAAAATAGAACGCAGATTTATGTTTTGGAAATAATAGACGAAATGAATAAACAACTTGAGGTGGTACACACATCATGCATTGAAAATAAAGTTTCTGAGCAAAACACAACTCATCCTCAATATTAGTGAAACGGGGTATATTATATACATATGGAAGAAATAGTATGTTCAATAAAAAGAAACCAACTAGGCTTGAAATATTTAGAGTGACTGAAGTACCTGATAATTTTAGTGATAAGCTATATTTGTGCATTAAAATGTTTCCAAATAATCTTGGATGCTGTTTCTCACCGAATGATGAATTGAAATTATTCTCATGTAGAATGGTCATGAATGTGGAAGTATTCACAGACATTACTGAGGGGAGAATGTGCAGTTATCCTGTAAATATGAATGGAGTGCTCTGTGCTCTGCTGTGCACAGAGTGCTGGGTGGCAAGTAGGCAATCTCACACACATAAGAAGCCTACCACAGGTAACATTTACATTCATAAACCATGCAGCTTTAATTGGAGAAGGCATCTTACCTGTGAACGGGAAAATTTTCAACATTGAATTTATTACAGATTATAATGCAGATTAACCTGTAAATAAAATCTGTGGATAAAGCATTGAAGTTTTTGGATAGAAAAGTTTTGGATTGATAATCATGTAAGGTATGGAATGAATAAAATATCATTTGGAATGCCATAAATCAAGTGTTTTTAAGTTTGAATGTACCCAATTTTATTTTCAATGAACAACAGGTAAGAATTAAAAAAAAAATAAGAACTTCCAACTCAGCTTTAAAAGATTCATAAGGAATGAACTCTGTGAGCACGCTCCTCAAGATATGAAATGCGATTTGATTTGCTCTCATTGACGCATTTCAAATCTGAATTTTATTAAATAATTTAAAATGAAATGAAATAACAAAATTAATTATTCAGCTAAATATGTAAAAAGACTAGTTTTTGCTCAAAATATCACTAACTAGTATATTTTGGCCTAATTATACACTGCTGTAAGTTGTGTGTTTAAATCAAGTCTCATTTTATGTTGAATACACAGTGCTTACTAAGTTTGCTTGAGTTATGAATCTCTAACCACAGAGTTGGAATATCTATGATAATTTTTTTTAAATTTTGCCCATTATTACATATATTGAAAATATTTTATTTCTCACCATAAACTTGAATATATTCAAACTGGAAAATACCTTACTTGTTCTGAAGAAAATTTCATATCATTACATGCCTTATATGATTACCAAACAAAATTGTTATGCATCCAAAAAACTTCAACATTCAATTTCTAGGTTTTGCCCCTAGATGAATCTCTGGGCTACACTCTGTATTAATTTTAATGTTGAAACAACTGCATAGCAGAGCACAGGGGAGCTTTTGTTCATACTGGCAGGGTAACTGCACACCTTTTCCTTGGCATTATCCATTAACACTCCCAAGCCTGTGATCATTCAAGGTGTAGTATTGGTGTAGTACACCATTGCAGGTGTAAATAAATAATTTTAAGTTTTTATCATAGTATGAAAATCAGCTGTTGGATTACTTGAAAACATTTTAATTCATAGATATAAGTCATCACTAAATAAAACAGACACATCTGGCCCTAATAATATTGTATTTTAGTTTGATTGTTTTTCTTGTTGAACATACAATTATTTCTCTCAGATCCAGAAAATATATGCTGTTTTACAAATACTCAGACTGAAGATCAGTTCTCTGTAACTTGAAAACTTTTTTCAATGTACATCTGTTTTTAAAAGATCACAATTGTAGCAAGTGTTGAATGCATGCCATGCAGTCTGTCATAAGCCTCCGCTGCAATAGAGGTTCATTATTTTTAGGAAACTTGAATAACAAACAACTAAAGTCATATTAATATAGTTCTACTGTTGATGATAAACTCTACTTCCTACTCAACTCATTAATGTAGGAATTTTTTTTGCAATAATTATTGCTCATTTTTTAGCACTTGTCTTATAAATGCCACTTATTGAACAAAAATCTTGGTCATTACTGAAATAATATCCATTCTCTGATTGGATTGCAAGCTGGTAAGGGCACTAAATAAATAAAAATAATTTAGCTTATTTGAGTTTAATATATGATTCATGAATTTTTCTAGTGCAAAAATGTAGAGGCAAAGGATAATTGAAAAAATATCTATTGCCATTTTATTTTTTGTTACCATCACCTTTATTTGGTAATATTGCCGTCAAGTACCTTGGCCCCTCAGGGGGCATAGGGTAGGCCATAGGCAATAGAGGTAGGTTAGTTAGGTTTGCCTATCCTATGCTATGGGGACTAGCGCTCCCAGGGGAGTACTGCTAGGGCACCTCAGCTTTAGATAGGCCTTCGGGACTTCTGTCTTTTGTGCCCACTTTGCTTCCTTCCGTTTTTGTTCCTTCTTCGCTATTTTTTATTTGTCTTTTCTTGCTCTTCCTTCTTAACTTGCTGTTTCTATGCACAGGGGATCTTGTGTGGGAACACACCCTGTGCATAGAATCCCCGTTCTCCTAAGTCCATACTGAAGAGTCCCTACTCCTTCGGTGCGAGATAGACTGAGTTTCTGAAGCGCTGCTTTCACTACCTCTACAACTACTACAAGTACCTTGAAGGCAGGATATCAATGTAGTAATAATATACCTACCGATTGTACGTTAGATATGAGAGACTAACAATTTGACTTGTATTCACTCCTTGGTAATTTTCATATATAATCTCATACTTTGAACTGCTAGAATTATCATTTATTTTTTTCATGAGGGTTAAATCACATAGTTTTAAGAATTAATGTATAGTATATATTTGGTATCCCTAAAATCAATTTTATGCTTTATTTCTAGATATAATGATCAGTTTTGTCTTCTATTTCTGAAAGGCAACATGTGAAAGTGTGATATCGTGGTAGATACCAGTATGTTACTTCTACTACACATTTGTAAGTTAATTTTTTAATTATTTTGTTTGAAAATATTTTTTCTCATTATAACAAAAATCCAAGATAGAGAGGGTTTAGTGGCTAAATTTGCTGAATGATGATTATTCACCATGTATCCAATTCATCCCTAACCTATCAGCATATATTTGTTCCCATCTAAGTCTTCTACAGGTAATTTACTCAATAGGATATTGATCATTTTCATGCTATTATCTGTACAATATTTCATTTTATTTTATATTTCAGTTGAACCCAAAACTGGAGCTGAGCCACACAGAGCTGCTTAAGTTGCTGTCATACATGGAGGCAGAGCTGCAAGCACGTGATGTGGTCATTGCTACTCTGAAGGTGGGACTATTGTGTGGATGTTGTGCCTTGTGCTGCAGGTGATGTCTCATTGATGTAGCTGTAGTAGGGGGATTGTAGCTGTTGGAATGGGCAAATAAATCTTGTTAGTGATATGTGTTCCCTTACATGAACATGTGTAATGGTAAGAATTTTAATGAGAATCATTTTCTATTCTTCAATTACACGACATCAAGTGTACTCAGTCGATTGTTTTGCACGTGTGAAACTATTTAGTGGAGCAGCAGTGCATATGTGCATGTCTCACTAAACTGGAGGCAGTTAAATTTTTTCTGTATACACTGCTGAGCCTGGGCATGCTGTATGCATGAGGGATAGCATGATGGTGAAAAAGTGAGGCTTTTGAATGGATTTCCTAAGAATTAATTTCTCTTCTGATGAGAGTGTGAAATAATAGGAAGTTTCATCTCATAGAATTGTGAAATTGCAGTTTATTTTGGTTAGTTGAAGTACCTTTTTTATGCATATCATTACTAAGTGAGTGTCATGGTTGTGTTGTCCTAGAATGGGTATAGGGAACAGGTTTGCAAATGATGGAAGGTGAAGCAATGCTTTTGGAATTTCCTTTGAGGTTATGTTGATATTATGCGCTGGACAGGTTGATAATGTAGAAGGCAGAATATCAGGATCATGCATCTAACTTTGAAATAAAAGGCTTTGCACATATATTTTGGTATTTCTATTCAATATATTTCAGTATTTTTATTCAATCCATTACACTCAACAAAGAACAAGGTAGCTCATGTGGGGAGTGCTAATTTCATGGCTGCAAGGTAGCAAGTGTGTGGATTAATCAGGGCTGCAAAGTTGTGAGGTCTAAGATTTGACTCCCAACTCCTAGTATTCCTACGATTTCGTGGATTCTGGCTCTGACTCCTCTGAGATTCATGGATTCTCACTCTAACTCTGACTTGGATATTTTGAAAATTCATTCATTCCATCAATGAGAGCAAAGCAGCTAGCAGAATTTATTTTGATCCTGAATAATTCGTAATTCTCAGTTGTCATAGACTTAATATGTTTGGAATAAATTAATTTGTTGGCTGAGTATAGTCAACAAATGCAGAGAAACTGTCATTATGGGTGATTTTAATTTGCCCTCGCT